>BQNB010096500.1:3977-16942 GCA_026074375.1 Tanacetum coccineum
TAAATTAAATGACAAGTAAATTAAAATGGTCTAATTTTGTTAAAACAAGACTTGACAAGAACAAATGAGCTACAATGGCCCTATTTATACTAAAATCTTCTAAGTCTTGGTCTTCCCATTGTGCTTCTTCACTGAGACATTTGAGAGGGTGCGTTTTCTTTGTGAGAGAGTCCAAAAGTCAATCCAAGCCATCCATTTTGCTTTGTCCCCAAGGTCTAATATCTCAGCCATCAATCCTTTGTCATTTACCTTTGACGAATGGGGTTTTTGAGGATTGCCAAGGTGGCATTTGTTGTTTTGTGAGTGGGGTTTGATGGAAGGTGATAGTTTTGTCATTGGTAACAGTAGACGAGGTTGAGAGTGACAGGGATGGGTGAACAGGGTATTTGGCGGGAATGGGTTTTGGTGTTTGACTGGGTGAAAGTTTGTGGGGTTTTGACAATAATGGCCCCTTATCTTGTATGGTGGAATTACATGGATGGTCCTTTGTGGTATAGATGTTTGGGGAAGTTGGCAGTTTAATCCCCTAAGGTTGTATGTTGTGTTTGCAAGCCTAGTCCTTGGACTAACTGCCTAGACAGTTAAAGGGGTGTTGGGCTAACATTGTTAAGGGAGTGTTGGGCCATTTATGTTGGGATTTTGGGCCGTTTTTATATAAAAAGGATTTTGGGCTTATTTCGTCTTCATGTAATACTTTAATGGGCTGACCCGGCATCGACTTTGACTTTGACTTTGTCAGGGTTGACTTTGACTTTGACTTTGGCTTTTTTACGCTCTTTTCATTTTGTGCTCGGTTTTGTTAGTTTTGGCTTCGTTTTTGTCCTTTTTGTTGATATCCGTTTCCTGCACAATATAAATGCAAAACACACAAATACAATATATTTTTGGTACGTTTTTGGTCATTTAAGTCCGTTTTTAATGGAAAATGGTATGTGCAATTAAGCACATACCACTAAACCTTAATCCTAAAACCTAATCTTAATCCTAAACCTTAAACTATCCTAAAGCCTAATCCTAACTCGAATTAAAACCCTAAATCCTAAGCCGAAACCAAACCAAACCCGACACCCCTTTTATTTTGTTTTTGACCTATTTTAAACCAACCTAGCATCCTATCACCTCTATGACCTCACCACCATGTCACCAAGCAATCAACCAAGCACCTCCATCATTACCTTGGTCACCAAGTTTGCAAAATTACCTCCTTGTCACCTTCTTGTAGCCGAACCCCCCTAAACCTCCAACACCTTGCATAGCTACATTTCTAGCTCACAATACTCACCCTATAGACTTCATTAGTCATTACCCTAAAGCCACAACCCTTAGCCACCAAGAAAACTTGGGCACCAAGGGTTTTCGAACCCTATATAAGCCGAATCCAAGCAACCCTTTCAAACACACCTTAAATCTTCATCACAAACACAAATGGAGTTCTAGCCCAGCCAAGGAAGAAGTAGAAGGTCCCTAAGATCAGAATAGAAGCTAAGAATCAAGAGAAGGAAGGTCTTGAAGTCGTTTCTAGGCGTACGAACCCAAAAACCCTCATTCGACCCATTTTAGCTCAAGTAAGCTCAAAATCTTGTTCAATAAGCTCATATTCTATTTTAGATCTTTCATAAGGTTTGTTAGATCATATATAAACTCTTGTTTGAAGCCTTGAATCCTCAAACCCATGTGTTTTTGACTAAAACCCTAAAAACGACCCGTTTTGATTTTCTAGCTAACGAATCCTTTTTCTAAACTTTTGTTACGTTAAAACATCTTATTTTTGCTTATTCTAATAAGCTATAACCTGCAAATATCATTTGGAACCCTAAAATAAGCTTGCATGGCTTTTTGGACTTAATTTGCAAATATTTTCATGCATAGGGGTATATATCGTAACTTTTTGAAATTTATAACTAGAGGGGCTGAAAATGTCATTTTCCTAAAGTTATAACTATAAGGACCTATCTTGCCAAGTTTCAAAGTTAAAGGTTTAAATTATATATACTTTATATATAAAGGACTAAACTTGTAAAAGTTTATAAATCGAGGGTATATATTGCCATTTTTGCAAGCCACTAATGAGTTATCTAATATACATAACCTAAAAATCTAGTATTTTTATTTAAAATTTATAAATATATTTAATATTATAAAACTTCATTTTGTTAAAACCCAATAAATTTATCGCTATTAATAATCGATTCGACGCATTATAAAAACAATTACGTTATATAATTTAACGTAATTTATCATCGACTAACTTTTGAAGAAACTTAAAATCTTATCGTATCACGTTACTAGGGAATTTCATGTGAGGGGTTCCATTTGGGTATTTGTTTTGACAAGTTTGCTGGGTTTACGATTTAAAGTGCCTTGGCTCCTCAAACGATACTACATGGCCTCTGGATTATGATAGCCCGAACAGTGATACAATATTTCTATAAATTAATAAATCAAAGTAATACGTTAAACTTTATGAAGTTTTGAAACATAAACCATCACACTAAGACTTGACATATTACCCCAGGTTGCGTGACGTAGCTGTTACTTTCACTTGATATACTTTTGCCATCAATCAGATTTCCCCTGTTAAGGTGAGTTCATAGCCTCGCATTTTAAATCTTCTAATGTTTTCATAAACCCGCGAGGGGGATACATGCTATAAACCATGAATACGAGTGTTTTTCCAACTGTATGCTATCCTGATATATTATTGCCTAAGTCCTTACTTTTGCCATTAAGACCCCACTATCATGAACCGTTAATTACTTTTCGGAGTAAGCGCGAATGCTGTGAATAGATCTATTTGGGACTGAGCTTCCCCGTTGGTGTACCTATACTTTCTGGTAACCAAACGCACTTCATTTGAATCACTATGCGGGTGTTTGGCAAAGGCACCCGTTGGGGCAACTTCTTGTGATTATTGATTATCTCAAGGTCTCGGTGTCATGAGCTTAGGGCAATAATACTGTTTTCTATAATAATTGTACTCATTGCAATTATTACACTTATGGGTGTATAACAACGTAACCCACTATTGAACTTGTATTCAAACTATTTACCATAAACCTATGAATTTCACTCAACCATTGTGTTGACCTTTTTAGCATGTTTATCTCAGGTAACTGAGCATCTTATGGCACGGAGTGGCACGGACTTGAAGATGGCTAAACTGTTATCATTCAAACTTTATGTTTTCATGTAGATTTTGGGACCTCTGTTTGTAAAAACTCTGATGAAATAATGAATGATAACTAAATTTTCTAAAAACGTCTCTTTACGATTCGTTTTCTATGATTATGACTGTTGTACTATGAAATAATACCCCAGATTAGCTTCCGCTGCTATATATGTCAAAATGGGGGTCTTATAAGATAACCCTAAAAACCCTACAACTTCAGCTTATATACAGCAATAGAATCCTTTATTTTCTCTTTAAGACCCTGCACAATGAGAAATAACAAAACTGGAACCAAACATTTGAAGTTAGGACAAAATACTCACAGTCTCTCAAGTAAGAGGTCGACCAAGTCAATGACTTATTTCAACAGAATTAATCTTGATTCATTTACGGAGAAAGTGCGATATATTGATATGGTACAATAGATTGTCATACGCGCGTTGATAAGCATGCCAAAAGAGTTTAGGGTTTTGAGAGAGGCGAAGTATGTTATGATTGAGCATAAGCAATAAATTTTTCAGCGAGAATTCGATGTTAGAATAACTAAGTTCAACTTAGTAGCAAATTCAGAAGAAGAAATAATAAATTAAATAAAACCAAAAGTCTTGAAGTATGAGGAAATTTAAATTTGAATGGCATTACTTCTCCTTGTCGATGGTTTTCCACGCTTTACCCTGTTGCACCATCCTCATAAGTCATGATATCATATCATCTTTTAGGGTTTTTCTAAAAGCAGCCCTTAGGGCTTTTGATAATAACTGACTTCCAACATTATCTCCTAAAAAATAAATAAGAACTAACAGACTTGTTCTAAAACCACATGACCAACATTTCCTACATTCATGCATCCTATTTTTTTCTCATAACTTATCCATTTAATAATTTTAAACTCATGAACATGCACATGCAAAATGAAAAGAAAAGAAACATGAACATACAAACTCTTATACAGAAACATGAATATGCAAAACTAAAATTCCAAGTAAAAATCATAAACTTAGAAACTCACTTTAGGAAACGTAACAAACAAATGTCCATTTCAATTATTGAATGTGAAGATACTTAAGGAAAACATGGAAGTAATGCAAAACATTAACGAAAATATAATCTTCTAGTGCTTCATTTAGCCCTGCATTGTGTGGCAAACTTCTTTTCTTCTTCTGTGACCTACTTGTAGCGTCATCTACCAAGAAAAAAATATTATCCTTCTCCAGACACTTAGGTCTTGTATGTCCTCGTTGTTTGCGTAAAGAACATCTATTTTTCCCCTTCGTCGCCGATTCTTTTCCACCCTTTTCGCGCCCTTTTCTTGGACGACCTTTTGGTATTGATTTTGGAGGACAAAGAATATCATTTTCGGTATCTGGCATATCGCCCGGGAGAATATCTTCATGGTTAACCGGTGTCTTGTCCATTGATACTTCATTATCATTGGCACTCCTTTGTAAGTTATCTAAACACCAGCGTAAAGGAAAGTAAGCGGGTGGTATCTTGAATCAATCTTTGTGGAGAAATACCCGAAATATATGACGACAAAGTATCCCCCAAAATTCAAAGTTATTGCAACTACACATGACTATATTTCCATCCCAAAACACCTTGTGATTTGTATTATCTCCATCAAAATATCTAATTATAAATTCATCACCATCAATGTGAACTACCAAATACCGACTTGCTCTTTCGAATTGTTCCTGGAACTTTTTGAAAGCAAACGGTGTGAGAACTTCAATAGCTTGTTCTCCCATTGGCGATTTTGTCTTTAAAGATGGATGTCTAAGCTTCCATAACATCTTGTTATGCGCTTCTGCTTTTTCAATTTCTTCGATTGCCAGATCCACCTAAAAAATGAAGTAAAATTCACATGAAACATCATATATAGCCAATTTACATAATATGTTGAAGGTAAAGTTATACCTGTCTAACAAAATCTTTTAAACTTGTACGAGAGGAGACAAATCGTTTAATGAAAGCATTTATACTTTCTGATCTACTAGTTGATGTCATTCCTCCAAAAAAATAATTCCGAAGATAACATGGAGCCCAAGACATCCTAATTTCATACAAACCTTGAACATGATTATTGTTTTGCAAATTATACTTTGCGACCAAAATTGGCCAATTATGCTCAAACTCTTCAGCAGAAGTCATTCTATATAACGTATAAAAGTCACCACACCAAATTTGGTACTCGGTGCGTAGAAGAGCCGAAAACCAACAACGCTAAATTTTGAAGTGATATGCCATATACAAAAGCTATGTTTTGTTGTTGGCATTTCAATGGATATTGTTTGCGACATCCATGGATCTTGATCTGTTATAATTGTTTTGGATGGTTTTTTCATTATAGTAACAAAGGTCTGCAATTTAAAATATGAAGAATAAAGTTAGGAACTATATGTCGAAAGTACAGTATGTATATTTTGATACTGACCTTCATTAACCACCTAAAAGTATGTAGAGTCTCATTGCGAAGAAGCGCACTTCCAAATAAAACAGTCTTACCATGATTGTTGACACCAACAAATAGTGCACAAGGCATGTCGTACACATTGACCTTGTAAGTGGTATCAAATACAACTACATCGCCATACTTTTGATACCAATCAAAACTCTGTGGATGACACCAAAATATGTTTTCAAGTCTTCGCTCTTCATCGACGGTGTACACATATTGAAACTTTAGATCTTTTTGCTTTAAAGATCTCATATACTCTATAAGATTCATTGCGTCGCTGCCTCCGAGCACTCTCCTTACTTTAGTAAATAAATTGTGTATATCATTGTCAAGGAATGAAAGACCCCCATGTTTGACATTTTTCTTTAGCTACCTTTACCCGGAATACTCTCCGAAATTAACGTCCGCCTCTTTGTATAGCAAAATTTCTTGCTCGTCCTCTGGAGTGATAATACGATTAGCAGGAAGAAAACGCATTTCCTCATGTGATAGCAGTTCATGATTATGATCCTTGATGAACTTTGTGACATGCCATTCTTCGGGGAATATATCAAAGCTCTTTTTTAGAGTCAATCGCATATGAACCTTGCACCAACATTTTGATGACTCTCTATTTCTACGATTTTTGGAAACGATAGGTGATTTTTTTGCTGGGTTTCCAGCACGATGACAACAAATATCACGTCTTACTGACTTGTTATTTCTTCTGTCAGAACGGTCTCTGCGAACCGAATAACCATGTTGAATAGCATACACCTGATAGAAAATGTGTGCCTCTTCGATACTAGAAAAGGTTTGACCAATGAAAGGTTCATTATCTAGAGTTCGTGAACTAAAGTTCCAGCATCTTCTTCATCAGGAGGCTTGTTTAAGTCCAACATCATTGACTGCAAAGACTAATCAATGTATCTAGTACCTGAAAGCAAGGATATGCAAATGATCAGAAACATCATTGTGAAAGAGAAGGTATACTCAACAGTTTTATAGGCAATGTTAGTCAAAAGTAGTTGCATACTATATATGTAAATACACCACACACTATTTTTACATGCGAGTACTTCTCGTGTAGATCTATTGATTGCGAAAATTGTTATTTAATCTAATCTTGTTATCCTCTTCTTTATATATATGATGTTCAATATTTTGACTCAACTAATTTATAAAATCATGTATCAATCCTATATTGCTGTATAATCATTGTCAACTAGTTCAAATAAGACGCATCTATGATCTTGATACAACTCTATAAAACTTAAAAAGCTTAATGAACTGTTATAACACATACGCTGTTACTATTTATTAAACAACCACACTTTTCCCTTGTGTTTAACGCATGATAAGGAGCACATGCCCCACACAATAGTCACATGGAACGCGATTTGATTCGGCACAGAGTCGCGGTTTGGTACGAAGGTCTCATTTCGATTCGTTTTGGGTTCACTTCGGTTCGATGTACCCAATTTTGTACAATATATGTATTGTTTTATATTTGTACATATAGTCGTCATACATGATAAAGTAACCGACTGCGACAATCAAGCATATATATACTCATAAATGATTAAATAAATGGAGACATTAAAGAAAAGCTTTACCTTGAGAAGAGGACATAATAATAGTTAATATGGAGATCTGATTAGGAGTGATGAAGAAAATATAGAGCAAATATGAGGGCGGGAGTTTTGATAATTTAGAAAAAAGTGGGATGCTTGAATATAGGAAACGTTGGTCATGTGGTTTAAGATCAAGTCTGTCAGTTTTTATTTATTTTTCAAGAGATAATGTTGGAAGTCAGTTATTATCAAAAGCCCTAAGGGCTGCTTTTAGAAAAACCCCATCTTTTATTACAAAAGTAGAGCAATGCATGTACAATTGCTTGTAATCAAGGTATGGATATTGATACATATTTGTAGTAATCAAGGTGTGTATGCATGTAAAACCGACATTTGAACTGTTGATGTTCACCTGTCATTGTTTCTATTTTTATTTTTTCCGAAAGGCATATATTATTAAAACACTAAACCAAACACCCCATGGGACAGGCCACGAGGGAAAACTACTTTGTATTAACTTAGCTTTCTATACCGTGCTGTGTTTCTGAAAATATTTGTTTGCATGTTGATCAGTTTGCTTTACTCTATATAAATTTTAGTAGACCAAATATAAGTCTTGACAAACCTAGTACTAAAAATAAGAAATTAGATCATCCTACATCTACATATAATCATTTGATAACATAAAAACAGTTACCTTACTTTCAAGTGACAATGTTCTAGATTCTAAGGTGCGAGAAACAGATAATGGTGGAGCAGCTTCACAGTTGTAGGCAAATTTGGAATTAACTGAAGCAAAGGTTGCAACACTTATGACCCCTTATACCATATTAATATCTTGCACTTTCACATAAACTTATTTTTCTAGCACTTTTACGCCTTTCTAGTTAATTCAATATCAGCTAAAGCATAAACAAAACCAAACTAATTAGTCTAATAATATCTCAGAGCCAAAGACTAATCATTAAGTCATATCATCTGTGGAAAACTGGACCAAATTGACCACAGCATATGAGCCCAGAGGCCAAAATTTCCAATAACAAAACCCCAAATTATTACAGCTTTCTAGTACTTTTACGCCTTTCTAGTTAATCAAGTACGCCGAAAGTTGTGTTTGGCAGAACTAGTAGTAGCTATTAGCAATTGCTATATAAAAATGTGTAGTTAATTTATAATGTGTAAAATGAAGTAAAAAAAATTAGCAGGGAAGAAAGATACATTGTGGGTGAGATGGATTCACGAAGTAAGGTTAAAAGGTAGAAATTTATGGAATGTGTCTTCTGATGCTAAGTCCAGTTGCAGTTGGAGGAACTTGTTGGAGCTTAGACCACGTATACAGAAGCATATGATCTATAAAGTGGGAAATGGTGAGTCTATCTCCATTTGGCATAATAAATTAAATGGCACTCTATTGGGCCCCTTTACCAATTCTTATCCCATAGAGATGTATATGAAGCTACATTTAAGAATTCACATACACCAACATAGTGATGCAAGCAAGGGATGGGATACAATGAGTAACAAAAAGGGGTAAAGAAATCAACTTTGCTATCAAAGATGTTTGGCAGGATATGTGTGTTGAGTCGTCAAAAGTCCCATGGAAGGATTTGGTTTGGTTTTCTCAGTGTACTACTAAACACTCTTTTATATTTTGGCTTGCTATACATGGTAGGCTGACAACACAAGATAACATCATCAGATGGAACCCCAATACAGTAATGATGTGTAACTGATGTCTTGATTCCCAATCTTTTTCTCACCTGCGCTTATTCGCTCAAAGTATGGAAGGAAATACAAATCTATGATAAGTATAGAGGCATCTATTTAGAAATTCTAACATAAAAGATAAGTTTCTCATTCCGAATTGATACTTATTCTTCTAGATATTAACATTTTGTTTTAGTTTTTGGAGCCTTGAGCTATCTGTATGTTCTACACCTTCTGATGCTTGTTATACGCATTAAAGACCAGGGTCCAAAACAGATGAAAACACTTGTGGTTCAATTTGTGTCAAAATTTGGCAGATTTTGTTTGAACTGAAATACGATTTAGCTCAACTGGTACTGTTGTGCCATCTATAGTGTTTTTTTCAAGATCTGTCGCTGATCATAGTCTGATACTGTACTATCGTCTACGGGAAGTCGATTCTCTAAAACATCTAATTTTAATGGAGTAAAAGATCCAAAACTTATATAATACAAGGTAGAAGCCCAGCTAGAATAAGATCACTAGATGAGCCATCCATATACATATACAGAAAAATAAATTCCACATCTAAATCAGAATTTAAGCAGAAAAAGAGCATGACGCTGCGTCAGAGTTTGCAAACAATCATGATATTCTGTTTTCAATACTTCGAATGGTTCCATTCATTCATTAATATTCTGTTTGAGATAATCAAATCAATATAATAAGTTTGGTCACTTTATATCAAAGTATGCACCTATAAAGATCTTGTTACAAGATATCACATCTATTTAAAGTAGAGAAACAATCAAACACGATTTATTGCATAAAACAGTAAATATGAGTTTTAGGTAAGTGGATTTACTTCACTCTGGCGTCATATTTGTACTTAAAACTACATGCAGTCAGTCGCCCTTTCGCGCATTTAACTACCATATATAACACCCTGAACTATAATTTCTGACCCTAAGGTGGGTTGTGCAGAAGCATTATAGGATAAACAGAAAGACTGGAAATGTAAGAAACCATATTACTTGGCCTAGCAGGGCTAGTTTAACTTAAAATAACTGCTGGTTTGCAGTGTTCGCTAACAGATAGTCAACTTACGGGATCTCAAGTCCGTGCAGCCAGAAAAAAAATTACAACATAACTTATGCATAAGAAGAATCTAAATATCTAAATAACTAAACATATCTTAGTTACTATCAGTAAGATATTAGAATATCATAATGTGCAAGTAAAAAAAACGACGATACAGCATCATTAATCATTGTTGAACATATAATGCACAATGTATAAATGATATTAATAATACTGATATTGGGGCCCAAAAAAATATAAAAAAAAAAAAAAAATAATGAAGACTTGAATGTGATATCTACACTCTCATCTCTGTACCTTCCAATCACCATCTCCTTCAACGAATGATAGAATTTGACTCATCAAGCAAAAGTATTGTTTCAATGTAGGATGTCAACAAGAAAGAACTAACATTTCCAACAATCCGTATACTATCGATGCGTTGTGATGAGGGATCATAAACTTCAAGTCGAGATCCTACTTGACCATATAGTCTTTCTGTTATAGCTTCTCCATTCTTCCTGAACCCCAATATTTCTTTATCAGCCTCTATCTCATTCAGATTCAGAGTCTTTAAACTAAACATTTTCGTAAAAGATTTAGTAACACCATCTTTCATCCTCCACACATCACAAATCAGTGTCTCATCCTCTGTCTCTATATAGGAATCAACCACAGCAAGAGACTCATTTCGCTTGAACAATGTCAAATCATCCGAGTGTACCAAACTATTTGGAAGACACACTACTTCACCAAACTCTTCCTTCTTCAAATCAAACAAAATGATGAAATGAGTCTTAGGTTCATCATCCAAACTGGGTTTATTAAAACCATCCCAATAAATCAATCCATCTATAAAAATGTGTTTCGGCGTCAAATGACATAATTCAAATGGAGGATTGATAGATAGCCTTTTCCAAGACCTCAAGCTTAACGTAAAAAGCTCAACTTCCCAATGGACACCGGGCGTCTCAAAAACATTAATCTTAACAATCTTAATATCACTAGTGTCAGCACAAACGCCGAAACCAACAAAACTGTTACCTAACGGCATACTCACAACATTTGGGACAACAATACCAACTGACTTTCTTACTGTAGGATTCCAAAGAACAGTCATCATTATTTCTAAGCCCATATCTAAGTAAGAACCGTAAAAACATACCACTCCATGTGAGGAACCAAGTAGGACTTGATTTCTAAGAAGGTTAACATACTCAGGGACAGTATGGTTAAACCTGTCGTTGGG
Organism: Tanacetum coccineum; assembly: GCA_026074375.1. Classification (NCBI taxonomy): domain Eukaryota; kingdom Viridiplantae; phylum Streptophyta; class Magnoliopsida; order Asterales; family Asteraceae; genus Tanacetum; species Tanacetum coccineum. The sequence goes on from BQNB010096500.1 coordinate 15,173, forward strand.
GAAAGAATCATCATCACGTAACGAAAGACATATCGAAAATCCATCTATTTCATATCTTATGATACATGTGTGCTTGTGGCTTTGTTGTTTTGGTTGTATATTCCATTGATTGAACAACGAGCTATCAATTCAAGACTTCATTCGTTTTGAAACCAATCTGAGATTGAATTCAAGGGTTTGATCGACCTTATCATGATTTGCAGATTGGATTTCGATAGTATTTGTCGACATTTTTGAGATTGAAATTGCGTAATTTTCTCCAAGGGGAAAAATAAACAGGTGATGATGACAGACTTGTGTAGGAACTGTTTTTTAGTTGTAGTAAAAACAAAGTTTGGACTATTTGTTTTTTGGGCTTTGAAAATACATATATGATCACATTGAATGATCACAACCTACGAAATAAACTTAAATAACTTGATACTTGAATGACACTAAAAGTACATAATTCAAAAACAGCGTACACGTAGTATATGACTTGGAAACTTGAAAAACTCCATAACAGCTAGAGTCCGGCTCTTATAAGCTCGAGTTGGGCTCGTTAAATATTTCAAGATTGTTTTCTTGGGCTCGAGCTTGTGTGCGACAGAAGCTCGTGTTACCCATACATATAAGTGTTGGGATTTAAGAACAAGGTAACCAATTAGCTACGAGTACGCAGCGGAATAGATTTAGTTTTAGCATATAGATTAACACATAAAAGTAAATAATTACTTACCTCTTGATCTTGAACTTGAAAACGAGTTAGCGGTTAAGTTACCGCCTCTACGGTTGCTCACACAAACACGTCAACCAAGTACGCCCAGATTGCTAGTCTAGATCTTCACGAACCAAACACCTCGTGTAACCTTTTAGCTAGTACCGAAAACCAAACACCCTTAAGCTTGAACCGAAAATACCGAAACCCTAGTTAGGGTTTACACAAAATCGGTTGAACCGAAAACAAACAAAACCGAAACCCTTGTTTGGGTTTTTGTGATCGCCGAGCAAGGAAGCAAAACATAAAGCCTATGATGTCGAACAAAGGGAAATCAAGAAATCCGAAAACCCTAATTGGGTTTTACAAAATTTCGGTATAGGGGAGGAAGAACCGAAAATCCCTTAAAGGGTATTTTTGGTTCAATCGGTTATTGGGGAGAGGAGAACAAGGAAAAACTTTGTTGATTTTTAGGTATTATGATGAATGAATTATGAGGTCTAGGGTGGGGGTTTATATAGGCTCCCAACCCTAGTTGATGAACTAGAATACCTCATATCCTTATCACATTACACCTCTATTCCCTTATCTCCAAATTGAACTCAAAACACCATTTCGGAAGCTCCTAGGGTTCTGGCCACTTTAAGGCACCCCTAGGGTTCGGGTTTTGTTCAATTTGGTCCCTTGGTTTATTATTTAAAGTACCTGTTAAGTTAGTTATACAAGTAACGTAAATTAATGACTATTTAAATATTTATCGTGAAGTAAAAACATACTCTTCGTATTCTAACGTGTGTGCCCCCAATAGGCTCACGTATTTCTAACATACATAATGCGGAACCAACTACTATATTTCAACAGCTCCCACTTGGGAGTTGGAGTAGCAGTCATCATTTATACTAGCAATGGAAACGTCTAGCAACACTCGCACTTGCCTTTAAATTAAAAATACTTAAGATAAAGTTTCAAGAACAATCTCAGCTTTTAATGGTTATGTATTTCTTGCTAGTATCATCCCTTTGTTCTAGATACCATTAAACTATAAATATGGATCCTAACTCATTCCATATAGT
>BQNB010096501.1:0-25612 GCA_026074375.1 Tanacetum coccineum
ACTCATGAAGAAAATGGCAGATATATATTTCACACGGGTTACTAAAGATGCAATATCCACTTTTTCCCTATCATCTCGACAGATGGCTTTATGGAAGTCTCAGATGGAGGACCATACTTCTGACTAGCTTAGGGCGGTTCCAATCTCGGGGTTGGGACAGACTATGAACAATAGAACTTACCGGTGCGTGTTATGCTATCGGTTAGGTGTTCCCTTATTTTCTGTTACGAGCTGGTGTTTTGCTTTACTCGGGGGATGGTGGGGGGGATGTATGTGTGGATTTGACAGGTTCATCACCACTCATGCAAACCGGGATGGTTGATTTTGTGCCTGGTCGTGCCGTGCTCGAGGCTGCACAGCGTAAACGCGTCAAATATGAGGCTAAGTGCGCAGATATTGGATACAGATTTCTCCCATTTTCATTCTCATCTTTTGGAGAACTTGAGAATAATGCGGTGACTTTGCTGAAGCGGATCCAAAAGTTCTCCGTGGCTCAAGATATTGGGGCATGTACTGCTATTCATATATTTAATAGGATCAATTTTGCTATTGCTAAAGGAGTGAGGGCCCAGATAGTGTCTCGGCTTTCTTTCAATTTGTTGTAAATCCTGTTATTGATGTTGATATATAATAATAATAATAATAATAATAATAATAATAATAATAATAATAATAATAATAATAAAGATTATTATTATTATTATCTTATAATTACATAATAATAATAATAATAATAATAATAATGTATAAATAATACAATAAAGTATAAAATTTTGAATTACAACGTAATTCAAAACTTTCCATCCAACTTCATATGTAATCTGAATTCACTCTTTTGATGTAATTGTAATCACTGAATTACAATTACATCGCAAACCAAACAGCCTACACAATGTAATCTGAATTACAATTCCTTTCATTCTGCGAACCAAACAGTCTACATAATGTAATTAGAATTACAATTTCCTCTAATTACGCTAGATTACAGCGAACCAAAGAGACCCTTGATATATTGAACTGAATAGTTACAATTACATTGAAAATCAAATAACCTATATGATTTAATCTGAATTGCAATTCTTTTCGTTATATAAACCAAATAACTTACATAATGTCTTCAGATTATAATTATATTAAATTATATGAATAAAACAAGGCATAAATATTCTTAAAAATAACTAACTTGATATCCGTGTGGCCAGCTTGAAGCTAAGCGTATCCTTCAAACCATTTCGTTGCATTCATTTTAAATTACATCGATTTATCTACATCAAGCTGTGGTCAAAGGTAATAATAGATGAAATTTCAAACATTGCATAAATGCCAGGGACCAACGAAGATCAATCATGTCCCTAACAGATTTTAACAATGAAAATGTTTATACCTAACACGACTCACCAATTATGGTCTTCATGTGCATATTTAAACAGCAACAAATTCATTGACTTCAAAACTCACTTATAGTTGTTATTATTTACTTCATCCTTCTATTATATAAAGTTGAAACAAACTAACTTCTAGTTATCAATCTTCTTTAAGAATAGTCACACTATTTTTAGAGCATTAGGTATCTTTGGTGTCATGGAGTGGTGCCGTGCCGTTAGTAAAATTGGTGTCACTTCACCAATATTTCATATAACATCAAAATCTATCACACAACACAAAACAACCCTCCCACATATAAAAGTAGCGTCATGAGTAAAAGTGATAACCTGGGTTCACTCAAAACTCACTAAAACACACAAAAAAAACACCACCATGTGGCATGGTCATGACGGCGGGAAGGCCGACCAGCCAACCCCAGTATGGTTGTGGCGCCATAAGGTTTGGCTGGTGCAATGGCACGAAGCCACAACACTATCGTACCTTAAGCTCTTATAAAAAAGTTAGTCACAATTGAGCATGCGTTATCTTCATGTTTCTTATAACGGGAATTGCATATCTAAAACACGAATATTTGCGTATTTTTTAAAATGCTAATTTTAAATTAACAATGTATAATAATATTTAAACATGTTTTTGATAAATAGACAAATTTTAGTTGGTATATATATAATTGACGATTTCCTATAAAACCTATTAGTTACTTTAACAAAAGAATAAATGATGATAATCTTTTTACTATATTCGAATTGTTATATTTTGTATATATTATATATCAACGTTTGCCCAATCATGTCTTCCACGGGGTATAGAGTAGGTGACAGGGATGGCAAAAAAACCTGACCCCAACGGGGAAACCCGATACCCGAACTAATTGGGGCGGGACGGGGCATGCTTATCGGGTTACGGGGGCGGGTTTGAGGCTAAAACGGGCATTTTAATCGGGTTTAGGGCGGGAAATAACATCCCCGACCTGCCCCGCCCGAATAATATATACACATATACAAATATATCTATACTTGTATCGTATTTTGTTAGTATTTACGTAATAAAAACAATATTTCTCTAATATTGTTAGTTTTCTATCTTTGTAAGATTGTAAAATTATGATTATAGAAACTTGTTTAACGTCATATTTATAACTTATAATTTTTGACGATGTAATTAATCATTATTTATGTATAATACTGTCATTGAAAATTTACAAAGGCTTATTTGTAATTGATTATTTGTAGGTTGTTAAATTTTTGAGTTATTGCTAATTGTCTAAAAATAATAATAAATGTGAAATGGTACGTCTTTGGTTGAGAATTGCCCCTATAGAGGATACCCCGATAAGATCCTGGATTATTGCGAGGCATGTATGGGGGAGCAACGCGCCCCGACGAGGCGCTCCTATTAGATCCCCAATGGGGATCGGGGCGGGTTTGGGGAGAACTTTGGTAATCAAGTTTGGGGTTGGGGATGGTCGCCCCGCCCCAAACCCGCCCCGTTTCCATCCCTAGTAGGTGAGATGTAGACAGTCTTACTTCTACCCGAAGGCCCTACCCGAAGGTAGAGAGGCTGAGATGTAGACAGTCATACTCATATCCGAAGATAGAGAGAGTGCTTCTAGAGGACCTCCGGCCTTGTAGGGAGTGAGACTTGACCCCTTGATCTCTGGAAAAAAAATCCAACTGATCCAACCCTATTTGTTATTTTGTGTATATGATATTGATATTTTGCTACTTCTTGTTTCGTAGTTAATCAACTTCATATTTGATTCACAATATCATTTACATGTACCTAGATATAAAGCACAAACCAAAGAAAAGGTAAAATAACATGCTTCACTAAGAGCACAAGTTGCAGCAACATAAGTCAAAGCGTCATCTTAGCGTCATTTCAGCGCTTTCTCTTTTTATTTACCTCTCACTCACACACGTTAAAGTACCATCACTAACTTAAGTAAAAACCTCAATTTTCAAGCCCACTATACCCAATTAAAACACAAAAAAACAATTGCTTTTGTCGAACGCCAAATAATTGGCGAAAGTTTTGGCGAGATGATGGGTCGGTGCAGTAGTGTGCGATATGGCGAGATCCACCTAAGATTAGCGAGCCACTTTCGATATTGCACTTTGTGCTCTAACATTGGTTACACCACTCAAGTTAGGCAAATGGTGAGTGGAAAGGTTGCGTAATGGGTGAGCAACATAGAGGGAACCTGACAAGTTTAATTGAAGGGGACAAACTGTAACGCATTTGTTTTAAAGGGCAATTTACATTTTCATTTAATACTCATATTAATAATGCCTAACACTGCGATGTGTAAAAAAATATACTAGTGACAAACAGTTTGGGCAAGTCGCGACTCTTCCAATATCCACAAAGTTTCGCCCTTGGATTGAGCGAGATGCCTCACTTGCCATCTAAGTGTGACATGATGAAGTCATGTGTTTTAGAGCACTTGACCGATATAACAACCCGCAAATTTCATCAATGTAAATATCCATCTATTAAGTTAGATGCAATGTACTATCTATCTATTATATAATGAGCCACCTTATTTCAGGGCACATGTTTTCACTTCTTACATTACTTGCTTGCAATATCTCAATATGCAATGTAAGTTTGCATAACTAAAGTTAACGAGCTCACTCAACCTAACTATGGCAATCCCCTATCCTCGTATATCGTCAAGCAAACATCATAATATGTAAGTCAATATCATAATATCATTTTTACAAAGTACATTACTCATATAATGTACCATTTGCAACGTTATATCAAAACGGGCTTTAAACCATTATCGTATACCTTTAAACCCTAATTCCATGAAAGATTAACATCTAAAGTGAATGCACAAGCTACTAAAGCATATGTACAAGTAATATAACATCTCATTTAAAATATAAACTCCCTCCAAGTCAAGGTACAAGTCTTTAAAAGCTCAATGTACAAGTCATTAAGCATGATCTCCAAAATAGCCGTTTTACCTTCGTTTTCATTCTAATTTCTTCACCACCACTTGTGTACAAGCTACTACACTCAATATACAGGCGATTGCGTCAGGAGCATAAAGCGACGCCGTCGCATCGATATCTTTATAAATATAAGGCCGTTTTTAGGGTTTCAATGTGTAACTTTTTGGGATAACTTTGTATAACTTAGGGAGACGAACCCTAGCTCTTGTAGCAGCTTCATAGGTCGTATTTAGGGCCTCAAAACCCTATTGTACTACCTTGGATCCGTGTTTTAATTCAAGTAAAGTCTAACTTAAAGACTTTTCTGTAAACAAAAGTGCTTGCCCGGAAAGTATTTTCAATTTTTATCGAGTCTGTCTTCCCAGAATGTCTATATGGCGTATCCAAACCCCATGGATACGGCGTATCGACTATCTGGACGTTATCGAGTCTTTATTTTTAGCACAGTCTACACAATGTATTCGTTAAACGAATACAACGTATTCGACACAGGTATCAATACGGCGTATCCCGGGGAATGGATACGGCGTATCGACTTCCTGTACAGTTTTAGGTTTATATTTCGAGTCTAACCAAACGAATACACGAAGATAGAATTGCATTTGTTTTCTAAGAATTTATACAGACCTTCGGAAAGAAATCGACAATGTAGGTGGAGTATTTACAATATCTGGAGATCCTGATGTGTTGGAGTCTTGAAACTTCAAGACGGCTGTTCAACACACAATCTTGCTCAATAAAGCTACATGGAGGATTACTACCGAGCAAATATCACGGGAGTTTCTCATTCTAATTCTTTTTTATTCTCGTATTTTTAATGTTTTATCTATACAACGAGGACGTTGTATAATTCAAGTGTGGGGATGGAATTAGAATGTTTACTTGTCCTAATTTTTCACATAAAATGGTAAAATGCTTAATTTTTTTTTTATTTTTCAAGCATGCTTTTGTGAAATTTCCTGTTACATGACCGCACACAATAACTCTTATTAGATATTGTGAGAATTTAGCCTATCCGTTCCCAAATGTTTACCAAAATTCCATAAAAATATGAGTGTGCCGGTGATGTAGTAGACTTTAGAACTTGGCTTGGTATATCACTCGAGACCACAGTGATGAGTATTATGGATTTAATTAGAGTAACTTGTTTAAATTGGTAAATTTTTAGGATTACACCCAAATCGCCTATCCATGTTGTTTATTAACTAACTACACCAGTTAGTTAACCTCCAGTTTAAACCCTTCCACTCTCATCTTTAGAGTGATGATCTGCTAGAACAACCCGTAGAGTCAATCCTTTAGGAATTTACACCAATTATTTGTTTTGTTACACCTTTACACCTTAACCTACCCTGTTAGATTAAGTTTAATTTACAGTTGCTAGGTGCTTAAGAGTAAAGTCTGTATTTCCTGAGTCTTGTGTCATTTTCTATCTTTGGTGCGGTTAGAAATTTACACATTGCAAATGGGAATGAATATTAGTAGTCAAAGCTCATGTGATTTTACTACATTCACAATTAATGGTGAATCCAAAGAACGAAGAAATTACCGAAGGAATTATCCTGAATATTATGGACGTGAAATGGTGAAACTACACCGAGATTTGAAGTTTAGTTAGCAAAAAAAAGTTTGAAGATAATCGTTTCGCAAAAGAGCATTACTATAACACCTCATGCTTTAGGTCATTGTACGACATTATGTAATTCATAATTTATTTTTAGGGTTTTACGCGTTTGCTCTTAAATCGTAATCGTTAAGCTAAATCGCGTAAATAAAACGATGTCATTCAAGTAAACGGGCATTAAAAGAATAAACGTTTACAATCAAGAAAGTGGTTAAATGAATTTATAGGATACTTATCAACTTTTGGTTCATCTTATTTTTATTGGTTACGTAAAATGCTTACGTTTCGCGATAAAATGCGTTTCGGCATTCCCGGAAGCACCAAAACCTAACTACGCTTAAACAAATACCCACGATTATACCCAATACACAAAATAATCAAAATATCATCCCATATATGAGTATGTGGCCGGATTTGTAGGGATAGGACCAAAGAAATATCTAAGTGCATGACTCTTGCCCTAATTTCTAGCTACAACAAATATCAATGGAACCATGTCCTTACACCATTGTTAACCACTTGACCATTTGCAATAGGAACCCTTCCTTGAGCTCCTTGGAGTCCTTGTCTTAGTCTTTCCATCTATATAAGGCTTTAGCTAGCAAGTAAACACACATCTTTCATTTTCCAAAGTGTAAACAAAATCAAAACTCTCCCATTTCCTTTATACTAGCCCACGGCTCAAAATAACAAACATACACAATCCATACAAAATTTTCTACCACATATACAAGCATACATACATCATATCTAAGACCTACTAAGGTGGTTTCAAGGCTTGGTTAAGCATTTGCAAGCAAGGAAGCAAGAAAAAGGAAATTAAGGTTTAACTTGGGAAAATTAGGTTTTCACCATAAGTTTTTTCTAGCTAAGGGTTTTAAAATCACATGGTGTGATTTTTTATTCTAGTCTCTATTCATCCAAACAAAGGTTATTTTAAAAGCTTAATCAATACATACTTTATGAAATTTTAATGTATTCAAATGTTCTAATATAGCTAAATCACCAGTTATGAAACTTTGAATAGGTGAAAGGGATTTACTTTATTATCAATGTTTTGTGAACTTATTTACATGTTATATGGATGCTAAAATGGATGTTAAAATGAAAGTATAACACTTTGTACACACATGGTTAAGTATAAACATGTAATAAACAAATTAGGGTTTAATGTTAGCTTAATAGTACAAGTGAAAATGGTGTAAATAGCATGTTAATCTTGTTATCTTGGATACTCTTGGACAAAACATAACCTAATGGAATAATATATTGTAAGTCATTAGATATAAGTGTTGTAAAGGTAGTGTAACAAGGTGTTGAAGCTTAATGGTACAAAAATCAAGCTTAAAACATGTTTTTTAACACAACCTTTAAAAGTTTCGTTTTATGTTCGAATTTTGTTAACAGCCATATTAGGTTTTATAAATATATTACATTTCATAAGGATTCCAAAATGATAAGAAACTCAAAAATCAGATTTATAACGAAGAAGATACGCTAGTTACGAGTTTACGACGCTAAATACATTATAAAACAAATTTTATAAAAAGTTACTATTCATGACAGAAACTTATACTTTGTAAACATCAATAATATGATAAAACTTTCAATTACGAGAACTTGTTCGAAAGAATCGCTAAAAACGGAGGTATAACGAATAAGATACGACATTTACGGGTTTTGCGTTAATAAGTTGTAATCTGTAATGAACAGTAAAAACACTATTCACAACAGAATCTCAAAAACCTAAAAATATGATTTTATGATCACTCGTCTTAATACGAAAGCGTGGCGTAAGAAACGGCGAAACGGACTTAAAACACAAAGTTATGTATTTTTGCTAAGGCTAATTATAAACGTTTTTTACTTTAAAAATACGATTTCACTTAACATTAGATGGTGATAGTAGCTATATAGAAATATAGTGTTATCAGTTTATCAAATAGTCTATATTACTAAGGGAATTTCATAATGAGTCCTCTTCGGATGCGTATTGACAAGCTTTAGGATTTACGATTTAAAAGTGTCCTATCTCCTTCGTACGTCATGTCAAGACCTCTTAAATTATGATAGCCCTGACTATGGTACGATGATAACTTATCTAGATTATATATGGTAGTTGTTTGACAACCGTACTTGAATACGATTCGACCTATATTAACAAGTTGCATTCGGCGTTTAGCGTGACACGTTTTTATTTGGGATATTTTATTATCAATTTCCTCACATCAAGGTGAGTTCATACCCCAGTTTTACAATTATTGATTTACCAATTTGGGTGAAAACATATGCAGGTTTTAACAAATGGACCAAGTGACATTTTATCATGATTACGTTTTTGCCTAAGTATCGATAACCCACTATGCCCTATGAATCATGAACTGCCAATTACTTGAATGTGAGCGTCGAATGATTATAGATAGATTCTATTTGGGATTGACCTCCCCGTTCGGGGACTAAGCTAACACTGGAAATGGACGTTATATCTGTCGGATTTTGGATGTTAAGGGTTTAACATCGACAGGACAAGTAGGTAAAAATTATATAATGTATTCATTTAAGTCGAGCTTCGTGTCATGAGCCTTAGGAAAACGTAATTACATTTTTTGTAATGTCGCATCTGTTTCATTCTCACGGGGACAAGTCATGCGGTCCCTGCTTATACTTTTTTACAAATAAACCTATGAAATCACCAACTTTTATGTTGATGTTTTTAAATCAATGTTTTTTCAGGAGATCATTAGGGCACGGGTGAAAAAAGGGATACATTGGTGGATTATGTTTTGTAGTCCCTGCATAAAGATTAGTCGCAATACATTTTGTAATATCTGTTATGGGCTGGAAATCTTTGTAATAATACCAATAAACAAGTGAAGGCTTCCTAGCTTTTGTAAAATTTGTTTAAAACCATTTATCAGTTTTAAAACGACTTTTAATTGTCGTTCAATATATATCTTGTGCTAGTGATCTGAGAAGTAACACGCCCCGGACCCTTATTCCGCTGTGACCCAATTTGGGGGTGTTACAGATTGGTATCAAGAGCCAAGGTTATAGAGAACCAGGTCAAAATGTTTTTGCTGGACTATAACCATTTTCAAACATTGCTTATATACAAAAGGGGCTTTTCACGGGACATACATACATACACTACTTGTGCATTAGTCGGTTAGGCTAGATGCATGCATGATTGATATTCATGATTGATATATACGTTATGATATAAATGTATATTACTATAAGAGTCTTATATTAAATACTAATATAAGTTATTTTGGATTTTCAGAAGAAAAAAAAAAAATAAAAAAAGAATACGGTATGTCAATTCGGGAAGATTCCACGGTCACCTACACGTCAATGTCCAGGGCCATTTGAGGATCGTGGTTCAGACATTGGTTTCACCAGGAGTCGATGACCACCCTTATGCCAGAAGGAACCCCCATATGCTTACATAATGGCTTCTTATTAGGTTCCACCATCGCCTGACTACATACCTGGCCCCGAGGAGCCACAGTCACCACCCCCACTAGACTTTGTTCTTGAGCCGATGTACCCTGAGTACATGCCACAGAAGGATGAGATACTCCCAGCCGAGGAACAGCCACTACCTGTTGCTGCCTTACCCACTGCAGATTCACCAGGATATGTTCTTGAGTCTGATCCGGAGGAGGACGATGAGGATCCCGAGGAGGATCCAGCTGATTACCCTGCCGATAAGGATGAGGATGAGGAGGGAGAGAGGAGGAAGAAAGGAGCATCCATAGATAATGCCAATGATAAGGGATGAGGATAAGGACCGATGTGAAGAGATGAGGAGGAGGAAGAGCACCCAAGCTCCGGCACGACTCTGTCCCACCTGTACATCGAATGACTTGCCAGGATATCTATCCGGTATGAGTACATCCATATCACTTCCTCCTAAGGAAGAGGTCGAGAGACTTCTTGCCTTAACCACTCCACCACCATCACCACTTACTCCACTATCATCTCCATTACCACAGATACCATCTCCTCCACTTCCAACATCACCACCTTCTAGCCTTATTCGTCCGTTGGGCTATCGGGCTGCTAAGATCCGGCTGAGAGCCGAGATACCATCCACTTCTCTTCCATACCACTACCTATTCACCACCACCTTTGCCATTACTATCTTCTGAGCCACATGACACACAGGCCCAGATAGACAAAAGAATTACACTACCACCTCAGAAGAGTGGTGTGAACCTTGACCTAGGTACGAGATGGAGAGGGTTCATCTGCTGCTAGACCGACTGGAGGTCGTAGGGCAGACTATGGGTTTGTCGGTACTATGGATACCGAGATCAGACGACAGAGAGCGAGGAGTCGGGCTTATGGGATTAGAGAAGTTTGGGAAGACCGAAGAGAGACTATGAGGGAGGAAGCACCGATGACCCTTGAAGGGGTCAATACTAGGTGACTACTTACTGCAGTCCAGGAGCAGGACACGCAGGATATCTATGCTGTGATAGGGGATACTCAGGACAGGCAGACCCAGTAATAATCAGAGTGTTTTGAGACATTGGTTTGATGTATAAGTCCAGTACCACATGAGACTGCACGATTTACATATCAGGCAGGCACTGGTTTCCCAAGAGCAAGTGGACGCTCTATAGAGGTTAGCTATATGACACGTTCAGAGATTATGGCATTACGTTCTGTATTATGGCAATATGTATTGATTTCACTGTTGCAGGCAGCTGACCATAGGAGTCAGGCTGTGACTTCAGAGATGCTATAGGCAGATACAAGAGATAGGGGGTGATTAAAGAGTTGTTGGCAGCAGACCACCAGAGGCAGGTCCAGTTGACTAAGGCATTAAAGTTGCTAAAAGGACTACAGACTCAGATGGCCGAGTTTCAGAGGCAGCATAGACCCGCAAAAGGTCCGGCACAGCCTGATGCACCAGGGGAGGCTGGTAGCAGTTCCTAGATTTGGTTATGTTGTAGCTATGCTATGCAGCCTGTTAAGTATTATGGGTTATTCCCAGCTAGCAGACTGTATATTCTTATTGTTTTGTTTTAGCTACCCAATATAGGTCTTTGTACATGTATTATCTTATCTTTGTACATACAATACTAAGTGTTACGGTATATCCCGGCTAGTTATGGCTTTAGGTGTTTCTTTTGTCTTGTAACCGTAGTGTAGTAATCATTATGGTATCTGAACTCTAACATATGTGTTCCAAGTTATATATGAAATGGACTTATTACATTATCTATGAAATCGAATTTAGTATAACTGAATGTCGATTGTTTATACCATTGTTAATTTCAATACCATTGTGACATTTGCCTATGTGATGTGATCTCAATTTTTTATTAAATGGTATATGTTATGTCATAGTATAGATTTTTATGAAATCTAACGGGATGATGTTTCTATGTATATAAAAAAATGGCACCAAAGAGAAGGACCACGAGGTTAAACCCAGGTGCAACACCAACACCAGTCACATACACTTATACCACTACATCTATCACCAATGTCCGAACTTTCAGGCAATGATTGACGAAGCGTTACTATTGCAACTGGCATCACAAAGCAACCAGTAATGTGCGATTGATCGCCATACTTCAGGAACGGGTGCCAGAAGGCCTGTGCAAGTTGCTCGTGAATGCACCTACCCGGACTTCCTAAAATCCAAACCAATTGAACTTCAATGCACTGAGGGAGTTATTAGACTCACTAGTGGTATGAAAAGATGGATTCTGTTACAGCATACAACTGTATCAGTAGCATGCAAGTCAAATTTGCTACGTTACCCTGCAAGAAATGCTCTTAAATGTGGAACTCCCCACGTAAAGACCACTACTCCTGAAGCTAGCTCATGCGATGCCATAGACTTACACTGAAAAAGAAGATGACAGACAAATACAGCCTAAGAGGTCGAAATTAAGATGCTGGAGATTGAAATGTTGGGAAAAAAATTTTTTGAAGTGTGAAAGGTAACCGATGTGTAACCTATAGCCAACGTTTCCAAGAACTGGCACTAATGTGCGATCAAATGTTTCCGGAGAAATAGACAAGTAGAGCATATTTCAGTGGCTTGCTCGACATGATCCATGGCAGTGTGATGGCAACTAAGCCAAAAACTATGCAGGAGCCATTGATTCGCCACTAAACACATGGACAATGGAAGATCAACACTTGGGCTTAACGTTAGGCTGCTAACAAAAGAAAGTCTGATGACACGCCAGGAACAACCATAACAGCAACCAAACAAGAGAACAAAACACTGGAAGAGCTTATGCCGCAGGAAATGGTGACAGGAGACCATACGAAGGGCCTAGACCTCTGTGTTCCAAATGTAACTATCACCATGAAGTTGCTTGTGCTCCAACATACCACAAAGTGCAACCGATATGGTCATTTACTCTTGACTGCAGAATCCCCCAAATTTCAACACTGGGCTAATCAAGGTAACGTTGTTTTGAATTGGTGCTCAGGGCATTTCAGAAGGATTGTCCAAAATTGAAAAACAACAACAACCGGAATCTGTGTTTGAGAATGCCCCAGGCTCGGAAAAGGTGTATGTGCGTGGGCAAATGCATGGGGCAAACCGGACAACAATGTCATCACGGGTACGTTTCTCCTAAACAACCGATATGCATCTTTTAATTTATTGATACCGTGCCGAAATGAGTTTTGTTATCAACACATTTAGCTCTCGCATAGGTTATACTCCAACTGCATTAGATCATGAATATAATGACAAACTATCTTACGAGCTAATTGTTGGGTAAAACACTATTATCGGATGAACGTTAAACTTCTTAAATCATCCTTTTCAACATAAGACCAAATGCCCGTAGAACTAGGTAGTTTTTGACGATGATAATGGTATGGAATGTTGGCAAAGTACCATGCCGTTATTATCTGTGCGGAAAAGATCGTTTGTATTCCTTTTGGAGATGAAATTTTAATCGTTCGAGGTGACGAAAGCAACATTGAACACGAGACCCGATTAAACATCATCTCGTGTACTAAGGCTCAAGAGTATTTAATGAAGGTATGTAACGTATTCTTAGCAAATATCCACCGCAACCAAAGACTAAGACAATCAAAAAAGGGAAACAACTTGAAGCTGTGCCAGTAGTTTCAAGGAATTTCCTAATAGATTTTCCTGAGGACCTGCCCGGGGTATACCAACCACTCGACAAGTGGATTTTCGAATCGATTTGGTACCTGGTGCTACACCTGTAGCACGGGCACCAAATAGATTAGCACCGTCCCAAAATGAGAGGAACTAGATGGAGCACTACAGGAACTTATAGACAAAGGCTTCATAAACAAAGTACCCTCACCCTGGGAGCTTCGTTTCTGTCTGTAAAGAAGAAAGAGGGTCTTTCCGGTATGTGCATCGATTACAGGAATTGAACAAACTGACAGTGAAAACCGCTACCCACTCCCAAGACGATGAACTAATCGACCAGCTGCAAGGACAAGTATTTATTCAAAGATCGATCTGAGGTCAAGGTATCACCAGTTGAGAGTTCGAGAAGAAGACATTCTCAAGACTACATTCAGGACTCGATACGGTCACTATGAATTCCAAGTCATGCTTTTGGTTGACTAATGCACCAGCCATGTACATAGACCTTTAAAACCGTGTGTGTAAACCGTATCTGGACAAGATTGTAATTGCTTCATACGATGACATTTTGATCTACTCAAAATAAAAGAAGGGAACACGAAGAACACCTTAGGGCAGAGACTAGAAATTGCTTAAGAAGGAAAATGTACGACAAGTTCCCGTAAGTGTGAATTCTGGATCTCCAGGTACAATTCCCACGGTCACATTGATTTACTTCAAGGTATTCACGTTGACCCTGCCAAGATTGAATCTATCAAAGATTAGGCTCTCTTAAAACACCACAGAGATTCGGCACTTTGGCCTTGCCGCTATTAAGAAGATTCATCAAATGGTTTCAAAGAGCGCCAACACAATGACCAAACTAACCAGAAGGTAGTCAAGTTTGATTGGGGCGATAAATAAGAAGCAACTTTTTCAACTGTTAAGCATAAAAAAAAAAAAATAAAAAAAACAAAAAAAAAAAGAAAGCTGTGCAGTGCACTCAATCCTGTGCCTTACTGAGGGAAGCGAGGATTTCATCGCAACTGTGATTCTTCAAAGAAGGTTTGTGCGCTGTGTTGATGCAAAGAGAAAAGGTGATTTCTTATGCATCACGCCAATTAAAAATTTATGAAAATAACTATATGACTCATGATTTAGAACTTGGGCCAGTAGTGTTTGCTCTAAAGATTTGGAGACACTATCTGTACGGAACCAAGTGCACGTGTTCCACAGATCATAAGAGTTTACAACAGCAATCTTGATCAGAAGAATTAAATATGAGGCAACGAGCCATTGGTTAGAGTTGCGATTGAATACGTTGCGAAATTTGTTATCACCCAGGGAAGGCGAATGTTGTTGCTGATGCTCTGAGCAGGAAGGAACGAGAACCACTAAGGGTTCGGGCCTTAGTGATGACTATTGGCTTGGATCTTCCTAAACAAATCTTGAAAGCTCAGACTGAAGCACGAAAGCTGGAGAACATCAAGAAGGAGGATGTTGGGGGTATATTTGGTTAGATATTCAAAAGAGATTCAGAGAAATTTAGAACGGAAAAGTTAGAACCACGTGCGGATGGAACTCTGTGCTTAAATGGCAGGAGTTGGTTACCATGTTATGGCGACTCAAAGGACTGTGAAACATGCACGAGTTCCCACAAGGTTTAAATACTCGAAATCAATCTGGGTTCTGACAAGATGTACCAGGATATGAAGAAACTATACTGGTGGCCCAATATGAAAGCCAACATCGCCACCTATGTTAGCAAATGTTTGACCTGTGCTAAGGTCAAGGCCGAACATCAGAGACCATCGGGTTTGTTAGTGCAACCCAAGATACCTCAATGGAAGTGGGACAACATCACGATGGATTTTGTCACGAAGCTTCCTAAGTCGTCACAAGGTTATGACACTATTTGGGTGATCGTTGACCGACTTACAAAGTCTGCCATTTTTGTGCCAATGAGGGAAACATATCTCATGGATAAAATGGCAAGAATGTACCTAAAGGAGGTAGTTACAAAGCATGGAATACCTGTCTCAATTATCTATGATCGTGACCCTCGGTTCGCATCAAATTTCTGAAAGTCACTTCAGAAGGCTTTGGGTACAAATTTGGATATGAGTACTGTATATCATCCGCAAACCGACGGATAAAGCGAGAGAACCATCCAAACTCTCGAGGATATGCTACGTGCTTGCGTAAGCGACTTTGGAAATGGTTGGGTTAAACATTTTCCATTAGTCGAGTTTTCATACAATAATAGTTATCATGCTAGCATTAAGGTTGCACCGTTTGAAGCACTTTATGGTCAAAAGTGTCGTTCACCCGTGTGTTGGGCCGAGGTTGGACAAGTTCAACTCACTGGTCCAAAATTAGTGCAAGAAACAACAGAGAGGATCATCCAGATCAAACAAAGGATTCAAACCGCTCGCGATCGACAAAAGAGCTACGCCAACTTGAAGCGTAAACCGATGGAGTTTCAAGTTAGAGATAAAGTTATGCTTAAGGTTTCGCCTTGGAAAGGGGTCGTACATTTTGGAAAACGGGGGAAGTTAAACCCCAGATATGTCGAACCCTTCAAGGTGTTGAAAAAGGTTGGAGCCGTTACTTACAAGCTTGAGCTTCCTCAAGAGCTGAGCAGGGTCCACAATATGTTTTATGTATCCAACTTAAAGAAATGTTATTCTAACGATCCATTAGTCGTTCTGTTGGAAGGACTCCAAGTGGATGACAAGCTCCATTTTGTTGAGCAGCCTGTAGAAATCATGGATAGCGAAGTCAAACAATTGAGGCAAAGCCGTGTCCCAATTGTCAAGGTTCGATGGAACTCTAGCAGGTCCTGATTTTTACATTGAAAAGGTAGATCAATTTCAGGAAGAAATATCCACACTTTTTCACCAAGATCGCACTGTCGTCAAGTGCCATGTCATAAGCCTTGAGGACAAGGCTCATTTAATGCGGGAAGACTATAACACCTCGTGTTTTAGTTCATTGTACTACATTATGTAATTCTAATTTATTTTTAGGTTTACTCGTTTCCACTTAAATCGTAATCGTTAGCTAATCGCGTAAACAAAAAATGACATACAAAGTAAACGGCGATATAAACGATTAAACGTTACAATCAAGCAAGTGTTAAATGATTATATGAGGATAATTCATTCAACTTGTCTTCTTTATTTTAATGGTTACGTAAATGCATACGTTTCGTGATAAAATGCGATTCAGCATACCCGAAATCACCAAACCAAACTACGCTTAAACAAATACCCACGATATACCCGAATACACAAAAATAATCAAAAAATAGCATTCCCATATATAGATAGTGGTTGATTTGTAGGGATAAGACCAAATAAAAATCTAAGTTCATGACACATGCCTACATATCAACCTTCACAAATATCAAGGAACCATGTCTTACACCTTTGTAACACACTTGACCAATTGCACCTAGGAAACCTACCATTAGGCCTTCCTAAAGTCCTTGCTTATTCTTTCATCTATATAAGGCATTAGCTAGCAAGTAAACACACATCTTTCATTTTCCAAAGTGTAAACAAAATCAAAACCCTCCCATTTCCTTTATACTAGCCCACGGCTCAAAATAACAAACATACACAATCCATACAAAATTTTCTACCACATATACAAGCATACATACATCATATCTAAGATCTACTAAGGTGGTTTCAAGGCTTGGTTAAGCATTTGCAAGCAAGGAAGCAAGAAAAAGGAAATTAGGGTTTACTTGGGAAAATTAGGGTTTCACCTTAAGTTTTCTAGCTAAGGGTTTAAAATCACAAGGGTGTGATTGTTATTCTTGTCTCTACTCATCCATACAAGGTTATTTAAAAGCTTAATCAATTCATACTTATGATTTTTATGTATTCATATGTTCTATTTAGCTAAATCACCATTTAGGATACTTTTGAATATGTGAAAGGGATTTTTACTTATGATCAATGTTTTGTGAACTTATTTACATGTTATATGGATGCTATTATGATGTTAAAATGGAATTATAACTCTTGTACACACTTGGTTAAGTATAAACATGTATATGAACAAATTAGGGTTTTAATGTTAACTTAATAAGTTACAAGTGAAAATGGTGTAAATAGCATGTTAATCTTGTTATCTTGGATACTCTTGGACAAAACATGACCTAATGGACTTTATATATGTAAGTCATAAGATATAAGTGTTGTAAAGAAGTGTAAAAAGTTTTGAAGCTTAATGGTATAAAAACAAGCTAAAAACCTGTTTTAAAAATTGTTCCACAACCATTAAAAGTTTTCTTTTTTGGTATCGAATTGTTAACAGCATATAAGTTTTTTATAAATATAGTACACTCTCATAAGGTATTACCAAAATGATAATAAACTCGAAAAACGTATTTATAACGAAGAATATAATGCAAGTACGAAGTTTACGACGCTAAATACTTTATATAACAAATTTGATTAAAAGTTACTACAAGATGAACTATAAACTTAAAAAACTCAATAATAAGATAAACTCATTAAGAGAATGTTTTCGAAAGAATCGCTAAAACGGAGCTATAACGAATAAATACGACATTTAAACGGGTTTTACGTTAAAAATTTGTAATCTGTATGAACGATAAAACACTATTCACAACAGAATCTCGAAAACCAAAAATTTGATTTTATGATCCACTCTCTTAATACGAAAGCGTGGGCGTAAGAAACGCGAGAAACGGACTTAAAACGACAAAGTTATGTCATTTTTGCTAAAGGCGTAATTATAACATTTGTTACTTTATAAATACGATTTCACTTAAACGAATAGATGTTTATAATTAAAAGCTATAAAGAACAATATGTGTTATCAGTTATCAAAGTTTATAATCACTAGGAATTTCATAATGAGGCCTCTCGGAGGCGTATGACGAGCAGTATTGATTTACATTTAAAGTGTCCTATGCTCCTCGTACGTCATGTCATGACCTCTAATTAAGATAGCCCTAATGATGAACGATGAGAAAATCTAGGATAATATATGGTAGTTTGTTAGACAACGTACTTGAATACAGAATCGACCTATATTAAACTAGTTGCAAGGGCGTTAGCGTGACACGTTTATAATTAATGAGGAAATTTTATTATCAATTTACACACTCACGGTGAGTTCATAAGCCCTATGTTTATTAGAATTATTAATTACAAAGTTTTTGGGGTAGAACCAAATGCATAGTTTTACAATAAGGACGCAAGTGTAATTTTATCAAGAATAACGTTTTGCCTAAGTAGCGATAACCAACTATGCCCGAAGAATCATGAACTATCAATTACTTTAATGTAGTCGCGAATGATTATAAATAGATCTATTTAGGATTGACCTCCCCGTTCGGGTGACTAGCTATCACTAGAAACGAATGTATATCATGTCTGATTTTGATGTTACGGGATGAACATCGTCACGTTCAATGTAGGCAATAATTTTATAGTGTATTTCCAATTATGTACGATCTACGGTGTCATGAGCTTAGGAAAACTGTAAATTACAATTTGTGATGGTTGCATCCGTTGCATTATCACGGGGAAAGTCTTGCGGTCCTGCTTATACATTTACATAAACCTATGAAATTCACCAACTTTATGTTGACGTTTTAAATGCAATGTTTTTCAGGAGATCATTAGGGCACAGGGTGCAAAAGGTGATACATTGGTGGTTATGTTTTGGATGTCCTGCATTAAAATTTAGTCCCATTACATTTTGTATATCTGTTATGGGCTGGAAATCTTTGTAATAATAACAAGTAAACAAGTGAAGCTTCGAGCTTTTGTAAACATTTTGTTAAATCCAATGTATCAGTTTTAAAATGACTTTTAATTGTCGTTCAATATATATCTTGTGCTAGTGATCTGAGAAGTAACACGCCCCGGACCCTTATTCCGCTGCGAGGGGAAAAAAGAGCGACCCAATTTGGGGGTGTTACAATTACCGAAGGAATTATACGAAGGATCGATTATTCGTTGATACGTCGACAAAAATCAACGATGTAGAGTATTGTACAAAGTGGAAGATATCGCCACTTACCTTGTAGAGTATGTAAAGTTTTGGGATGATTGGGAAGTTGACCGTTATGGGAACGCCAACTTAGGTTGTTGTTTTTGATCTATGATCAAGACGTTGTAAATAGTTGTGTCTTTGTCATAATAACGGTTGGGAAAATAAGTGTCTAGCAACTTGTATCTTAAGTCTTAATCTATTTGTTTCTTGATTTTATTTAACAACAATTTACTTCCCTCTCACCTAATGATTAGCGGCTGGTTTTACATGAATGAGGATTCATACGAACATGTATGTCTATCCTAGCGTTCCGGGTTTGTATGCATGTCTTGTACCTTGTTGGTTTACGACTTTTGGGGAAAGTTAGAAGGTTCCTACCCTATATCATTCTTCATCCTAACCGTTGGTTAAATTCGAATGGGGATGTGATCGAACACACATGTCTATCCCGGCGTTCTGGGTGTATATGTGTGCTTCAGCTGCCTTGTTGAAATGGTACTTCTAGTGAAAGATTGTTGAATGATCAAACCGTACGCCTTCCATACAAAAACCCATATATACCCTTATAAACTTGTTACTCCTTGGCTTTAGTGGTGGAGATGTGTATCCTTGCCAAGCTTATGATAAGATACTCGTCACGACCGAGAAATTGAGTGAATTAGTTACATGTTACCACATAGATTAGTTGAGTGATTTGAGTGTTTTCATCTTCCAATTTCGTGAGGTGTTTGGTTGTGTACTTGTAATTGATCGAATAAATGCTTTAACGGAAAATATCCTTAGGGATACATTTTTGTAAACTTCTAAAGGCTACTTGAACAAGTCGGATTCAAGTGGGGGGATATTTTTGATTACATCACATAACGTCTAATTAATAGACAACTTTTAGCCCACGATATTAACCATTTTGTATAGTAATTGGCAAAGAATTGTTAGTTTGTATATGGAGAAATTTAGTAGTAATTATGGGAGTAATTGGTGAAACCATAGGAAAAAGTAGCGCATGACTAGAGCTTAAATGAAGATATTTTGAAGATTACTATTCTGAAGACCAATACGCCGTATCCATCAAGAAGATACGGCGTATCCGTGCCTGCACTCACCAAAGACCACATAAGATTAAAGATCAATACGCCGTATCCAGAGGACTCAATACGCCGTATTCAAGATATGGAATCAATATAATATTCTGGAAGATATCAAACGTGGTCCCTACTCCAAGAAATCCCTAATACGCCGTATCCAACCCATTGGATACGCCGTATTGAACCGACTTCCAGACATTATAAATAGAAAACTCAAAAATGAGTTTTAAGCATGCAAGTGAATCCCTAAACCACCAAGTCGACCAAGAGACGATCAGAAGAGCATAGAAGGTCAAAAAAGAGCCTCAAGATCATAGGAAAACTCTTGTAATCTTTTGCCAACTGAAACCCGTTCGCTCGAGTTTTCTTTAGCTTTTAATCGTTCATAATCAATCTGTGTGTATTTTTGATAATGATTAACGGCCTAATACATTTAGGTATCACCCTGTTAGGAGAACTAATGTTTGGTTTGTTTATCTCGATTGCTTAATTTATCGTTGATTGTTGTTTATGTTTATCAATTTATATTCGTTTACGTGCTTAAGTATGCGACCTATCATTCAACTAGGTCTAGTCCTACATATTTAATGCGCTGCAACTTCGGTGTTGTTTAGGCGTAGGCTAAGAGTCCGGGATAGCTCTCCATATTGCAATTTATATATCTAGAATCATAGGATCACAAATATTGACCTATCTTTGCCTTTAGATTAGTGAGCTTAGTTGAGCCATAAGGTGACCTTGGTATCAACGAGTACGTTCTTATTCCATTGGTAAGGACTCGGACAGTGGACTACTAGTATATAAATCGCCGTTAAGCAGTAAGTGGGTAAAGTCTCGATGAGCTAGGGTTTAGTAAGAGCACCATTACTTAGATCCTAAGATAGATTATAATCAACATAAGGATGCTTTATGCGGATGCGTCTAATTGTGACAGGATTAGCGTGTCTAGGTCTTAGGAAGAAGTACCGCCTAAGTCTAGGAATGATATGCCCTTCGAGATAAGACAATCATTGCACTAAATAAACAAACCTGCGTTTTATCGGATTATTCATGGTTGACACGTTTTCCTTACATTAGTTCTCGATCGTTCCTCTATCGTTTGCTTGTCTTTTTGTGTGTGTTTATTGCTTTACTTGTCATCAAAACCTTAGGTTAGATACACAAAACCGTGCCAGTCTCTAAGACTAAAACCCCCCCTTTTGCATTAGTTTTAGGTTTAACTTAGATAACTAAAATACTGATAGAATTAGGATTAACGCTCTCGCTCTCAGTGATCGACACCCTACTTACCAACAAAACTACAATTGACCGGGTACACTGCCCGTTAAAGTGTTATTTTTAGGTATAGTCGGCATAAAATAAATAGTAATACTTGATACATAAATAACACCTACACAACGACACATCAAGTTTTTGGCGCCGTTGCCGGGGAGTGAAGTTGTTTAATTCTTATTTTGTTAGTATTTTTAGTTTAGTGTCGCTTAGATTAATTTGCATAATTGTGTGTTTGTTTTGTGTATTTAATTTCTGCATTATATATTATTGCATATTGTGTGTTTGTGTGCATTATTACAGTTCGCTGTAATTTTTCTGAGTAGAATACTCAATACGGCGTATTCAATTTCTTAGATACGACGTATATTTTTTTTCAAAACAATACAGCGTATTCGACTCTATCATCAATATGGCGTATTCAGTTCACTGAATACGGCGTATTAAGCTATTTGACAGATTTCTTTCCTAGCAAATTTATTACAGGTAAATATGGACGACCCCAACATAACTATGGAAGAATACATCATGATTGAGGAAGAAAAAGCTCGTAGGCATGGTAAAGTGTTTAACTGGGAAACTGCTAAGTATGGTAAGATCTGGGATAATGAAGACGTTCACGACCTCGGATCTGTTGAAACCGAATTCCTAGCCATAGTCTTTGATGATGCGTTTACATCTAAAGTAACGCACTCCTGTGAACCCACGGTAAGTCCTCTTAATAACGATGAAATCGACTTTAGAATATCATTTGACGAATCCGACGATGAAGATTGCACGATAATTTTTTGAAAAAATTCATTTTCTTACAAAATAATTTCTGTCAATGATTCAAAAACAGATTCAGAAAATGATAATGTCAATATGCCTTTGCTTTCATCACCCGAGCCTACGATCAGTTATTTTGATGATTTAGACTACTTTAAAGATTTTGAGAAAGAATTTCCAGCCATTGTTTACAATAATGCTCAAACGTCTAAATCAGATTTATTAACTCAACTGATTTTAAACCCTTAACATATCGATGAATTTAATTTAAAAGATGAAACATCATTGTCCGAATGTGGTAAAGATGAACAAAACGTTTTAAACTTTAATGATCTATTTCCTTTTAACGTAATTTATCCCGATGAATTAAAAACGGATACGGACAATGATAAAGTCGATATTGAACACTCTTCGGGGGTTTTATCTGTCAAATCGGTACCTGATGTAACAAATACCGATGTTGGTGCCTATGCACATGGGTCAAATAAGCTTTTGGAAACAAGTCATGATACATCTAATAAAATTTTAAAAACTAAAACTTTTATCAAGGGATTCTGTCTCAATTCTAGTTCGTGTTCTACTCCGTGTCGTGACAACTTAAATACTTCATCCGAAGTACTTTAAGCACCTTTAATTTACGAAAGTGCAAATAAAAAAAGTCACCTCTCTTCGCATTTTTTTGTCAAAATCAAGTTCAACACGTAGCCTGAGGGCGGCCACCCAATATAAATTGGGACCGCCTAGATAGAATATGGACCCTGCCATCAGGAAATCAAAAATATGAACACAACAAGGTTCAACAAAAAAAAATCAAACCACGAATAACAAAAAACAGTCGACTAAACACTCCCCTTCGTGTTGCAAGTGACGAAAACACATAATAACTGACCCAAAACTCAAATCCAACCATTAAAACATCAATTTAGTTCGTGGGATGTTGTTTGACATCTTGGTTCTCGAAGAAACAAACTGCTCTTGCTATATCCACTACCGAAGCCGAATACGTAAGCGCCGGAAAGGCATGTCAACAAGCACTATGGATGAAACAAGCTCTCATCGACTACGACGTACGACTCGACGACGTTTCCATCATGTGCGACAACAAAGGCACGATTGACCTTAGCAAAAACCCGGTGCAACATTCTCGTACCAAACACATCGAAATACGTCACCACTTTCTTTGTGATAATGTCTAGAAAGGACATATCTTAATCAAAAAAGTACCATCCGTCGACAACATAGCCGACATTCTTACAAAATCCCTTAAACGTGAATCGTTTAACTATCTACGTCTTAGTTTATGAATGATGGAACACATTTCATAAATCATCTTAGTCCGCTTCTCTTTCTTCTGTCTCAATTCTAGTCCGTGTTCCATTTCATGTCGTGTCAACTTAAATACTTCATCTGAAGTACTTTAAGCATCTTTAATTCGCGAAATGCAAATTAAAATGTCACTCCTCTTCGTAAAAATTTTGTCAAAAACCAAGTTCAAAAACCCTTGACTGAGGGCGACCCCCATATAGGCGGCCCCCAAATATATTTGGGAAGGCCGATAAATATGGGACCGCCACCAGCAAGTCACAAAATGGGACACTTAAACAAAAAATTTCAAAACAGAAAAACAAACACCCCTTTACCTGCTGCACTCGACGAACACGATCCAAAACCCACCAAAACTCAAAATTAACCATCTAAAGATCAATTGAAGATCAAATCAACACGAATAATCAATCCTAATATCACAAAGATCATCAATTGTAAGTAATTTCATCTATTTTCTTTCAATTTGAGTCTAAGGTTCATGATGAACACCAAAAATTGAAATTAGGGATTTTTGTGTTTTCTTTCAATTTTGTACAATTAAGACAACTAGAATACAATGTATAACTAATATGCTTCTCGTAGATATAATATTTGCATACATTAGTGAATTTATTGAAAATTTGATTTTGAACCAAAACCCCAATTTTATTTTTAAATCACTCACGTTAGAAACAAAATAAAATTGTTGTTATGCATTGTTAATCCAACCCAAAAACATTTTCAAACACATGCACAATGATCTCATGAACAAATTTCGAGATACATAACTCATATGTATTTTTTGACTTGTTTGGATGAGAAAAATCAAATTAAGGAGCGTTTGGGTTAACTCTTAGGATTTTATATTTAGGTCGAGTTAATCGTTACTCCACATTTGTTACATCTAGACACACACTAGAAGCAATGTGCATAACCAACTACAAGTGAAACGATAATAAAATGTGATTTCGCTCTTTGTTTTAGGAAATCATGCCTCGTAAGTCATCCAAAGATCATAAAAATACAAGAGCCTACATACCAATGATATCACATGAATACCGTACACCTATAAAAGAAAAACTAAGAGACCTTGAAAGTCGTTACATTCATGAGGGTCGGGTGGTTTTTGACAACTTTGCGGATCTAAACTATGTTCGATCTTTGTTCCATTTTGTCGAGTTCGAGTGTCTCCTTGAAATAAATGAACAAATTTATCCTCGCTTCATTCTCGAGTTTTATAGTCAATATTGAGTCAGTTATTCCGACGAAGGTCAAATGTTTGTCGAATTTGTTATTCAAAATCAATTCTTCTCTTACTCTATTAAAGAATTTGCTCAAATTCTTGATATACCTTATGAAGGGGTGTGTGTGTCTTTACCGATAGATGGAGACTTGATGAGTTGGCATATGGTATCCCTTTGAATGGTCCATATCAAACCAACCTTCCTTCCATTGAGGACATCATTTCGTCTATTCGAATTGATCGAGATGGTCAAGTCCGTCGCATCCGTCATGAGGAAGAAATTGATGTTTATACTTAGGTGTTTAATCTTATGCTACTCATTAGTAACTTAGTACTTAGTATGGGGAACTTAGCTTTCCATGGATGATCCTTCGATTTTATCATCCTAAACCAATGCTTGCATGCACCTCGATAGACTCTTTGCTATATATATGATATTATGCATGCTTATCTTTTGATAAAATTTGCCTACATATGCTTCCCTCATAGAACTCAAGATAATTGATATTACGAAGTTGGATAATAAGTATTAGATGATTCATGATGAAATAGGATTGATTGAAAATGGGAAATTTAGAAAATTTTAAATACAAGCATATCAGGAATTTCTAAAAAAAGTTTCCTGTCTCCAGAAAATGGCCCCCTAAAATACTGGGCGGCCCCCTAATAATATATATGGGATTGTCGGGTAATTAAGGGACCGCCATCAAAGGTCACAAATTCTTCTACTGTGACCCCCTGAATTTCTGTGTAGCTGACCACTATCCCATCTAGGCCTAGCTATAATTTCTGCATTTTGACAAACACCTTTTGGAATCTAAAACTTCAAACCCC
>BQNB010096502.1:6118-25611 GCA_026074375.1 Tanacetum coccineum
TGGGAGATCATAGGTTATCATGTGGCATCAAGAGCCAGGTTGTGTAGTGATTGTGTTTGCTTACTAGCTTATTCAAGCTTATTTTTCAAAAATTTCGTCCTTGTTTTTGCCTTCTAAAGCCACGAATTGGCTTAAGTTTTGGCTTATTGATTCTTAAAGTGTGTTAAGCTCAAGCTTCCTAGCTTATTTGTAGCTTAAACATGCTTTTTCAATAATCAAACATAGTCTTTTTCTTGTTTTTTTGTTTGTTTTTAGTTCGAAAGGTTTTGTGGAAAAAAATCAAGAATCGTGCTTTGTTTGTGTTTTGATCTAAAAAAGAGTAGTACTTTCGTGTTTTAAACAAGCCCTAATAACTTTTATTGAAGGTTTCTAGCTTATATCGACAGCTTATTGTGTGTTTTGTGCTTATTCGAAAGTTTCTTAAACTTTTTCTATGTAGCGAGTTGTCTAGGATTCTTGGTAGCAAGTTTAGCTTTTGTCAAAGGTTTGTTTGTTAGCTAAAATCCAAGCAGGTACAACAGGTACAAAAGTGACTCGTGTACTTTCTCGAAAGTGACCTCTTTGGCAGTTGGTGCAGCGAGTTGATGTAGCGAGTTACAGGTACAATTTGAAGACAAATCTCTAAAGTCAAAGTCAAATGTCATACTGCCCAAATTTCTTCAGAATAGCGAGTTGATCTAGAGATTTGAGAAGAACATGTAGCGAATTGAAAAAAGCCAATAGCGAGTTGAAAAGAACAGTTTGATCTAGCGAGTTGAGAAGAACAGGTGATCTAGCAAGTTGACAGGTACATTGAAGAAATTTTCCAAGGTCAAAGTCAAATGTTACGTTGCCCAAATTTTCTCAAAGTAGCGAGTTGTCAGAGATCTACATCTAGTGACTTGTCATTCATTCAAAGTAGCGATTTGTATTAGCGAGTTGTGACAGGGACAAATTGAAGACCCTTATCTAAGCTAATTACAAAACGTTACTTTGTCGATTTTTAAACTCGTTAGCAACTTGTCAATATTCTCCTATAGAAATTGACCATGTTTCGTATAGGTTGCTTGTATCCTTTCATGATATTACCTATTCGGGTAGGGTCTTGTGAAGATCACAAGTAAACAAGATGTATCATTATTAGTTTCCAGTAAGATATAGTTGATTTAGATATTAGGAATGGAGAAAACATAAAATAGAGAATTAGATTAAAAAGTGAAAACTAAAAACAATGATTACCCTACAATCCACTCATAGAGACGTCAATGAGGGTTATATAGAGGCCTAACATAAGCTTAACTAACCTATGTAAGACGTCTTATTCACACCAACCGCCCTGCACTCCACCACCCGAGCGGCGCGAGGTGCTAACACCACAACCAAACGCCCACCGCACGTCTCTACATACACATCTCAAGCTCTATCTCTCTGTCCGAATTCACGGCAATAGTGTAAGACGCCAGCTTTACCAAATATTAGGCTAACAAACTAGCCGAACACCTAACTAGCATCTACTACTCGCACTGAAGTGTTCACACGTGAATAATAAAAAACGCAGATGGTGAACAACACTACACACACACTGAGGCGGGCGGAGCGAGACCCACACAATGATGAGAGAAGTAAATAGGGGTAGGAGAGGTTATCTCGCTATCTCTTATCTCAATATTCCTTGAGAATATCTTAGATCAATCTTATCATGAATACTCCCACTTTATTTCTTTAGATTATATAATCTAGTTGATTTTTAACTCCCCTTGGGCGAGTTCAAAACCTTCACACACACACACACACACAATACGAACACAGACATATCTATCACTCTCTCCCTAACAAACAAACATTGAAAAAAACAGACATAACATCTAAGTAAACGATCTCTATAATAATAAAAGTATAATTGGGCAGATTAACTCTATCTCTATATCTACTATCTCTATATCTATCTCTCTATCTCTCTATATCTATATCTATCAAAGGAGGTTATTATTTGATTGTTAGTCACTATGGTAGGTGAGCGCGAGTGCGTGAGAGAGAAAGAAGAATTAGAGTATATTGACATAAATCTCTCATAACAAATAGATACATGAGAGCGAGAGAGTGAGCGCATTGTGCTGCTCTGATCTTTATCTTCATCATTAAAGAATCTAGTAATGTACATTTAAAATTATAAGAAGTACAATGGTGGTCATATAGCGTATTTAGGTGTTATATGAAGTTATAAGTGTAAGAATTTGGAATTAGTTGGGAGGTCTTATAAGTTGTGAAAGGTGGGGAAGTTGATGTTGTTGGGTGTTGTGAGTTGAATTAGATAAGTTTATTGGATGAGAGTTTTATAAAAATATATTGAAAATTAATATTTTATTTTGAAGTTTTGTGTGAAATGGATGGTGAATGATATTGGAAATAAAAAAAGTATTGTTGATAATTTAAAGGGTATTGGGTAGTTTAGTGGTATTGTTAGTTGGAGTAGTTAGTATAATGGAATTTATACTAGTATTTTTTATATACTTCAAAATATTAAAAAAAAAATAATATAATAATAGTAAATACAGATAATTAAATGTTTATAATTAAAGTATAGCTATAACCCGTGAGTACTACAATGTAACTCCTTACATCGATTATAACTAGATAAATAAAGTCTTCATCACGAACCATGTGAGCCCGAACAAGTCATCTTCGTTATGGAAAAAGTAAAAAAATCAAAGACGAAATAGGTACATTCCTCGTGAAATATTACTTCAATCCCAAATATGCAACATCGTACAAAGACCCTATAGTCATAAAAGTCAATAGTAGCCATTTATCAATGAAGGTGAATTTGTTGTTGTTATGATCGTTAACGGATATCGGGCAAAAATAATGAAACAAAAACACGGCCCGTCCAAGTAATAAAACTCGGTCACATTTACTGTTCACACGACATAAAATTGTTTTAAAACCCGGAAATATCCAAAAACCCGAGCCCAAAATTAATAAACCATACATAATGCCAGGCCTAATAAATCATAACACAGCCCAACATCAGTTTAACCATGGCCCATTCTCACAATAACCCTTTGCAGCCCATAATCCTACATTTAGTCTATTAGATATCATTAAGACCCGGCCCAAATCCAATTTTATAACCCGGCATGGTCTTTAACCTAATGAATTAGGGATATAAGACCACTTTCCCTAATTTTACTCATACCCTAATCTCTTTCACAATATACATCGCCACCATCTCTTTTTCTCTGAACCCAAACGCATCAAAAATAGAAAAAATATCTCCCTATGAAACACCACATCATACATCAAATATAATCATTCAATCCTCCTTCCTTATCCCTCCATAGCAAGAAAGAAATACCCCTTATTTATCCTGCTTATACGTGCGGCTTCAAGGTCCTTTGGAGGATCTCAGGTAGGTGCGACTTGTTTGTGGTTTCGAGTCTTGTGTCACAAACGAAGCAAAGTACAGTTCATAACAATTTTGTTATAAAACTTACTTTAATTTCGTATATCAATAAGGGTTTATAACCTACAAGGATCGATGATGGTATTTATGTTTCTTGTGATTTGTCTTGCATTAGATCTTGAAAATCGATTACATACAAAAACAAATAATCTGAGATTAGTTAATTTATTTCGATTTAAGTCTTGAGATTGTTGGAGGAGATGGATGATGATGAATGATTATTGTGATGAAGGGCTGTAGGTAGATATTTGGATTTGTTGTATTATGGATGTGATGATGTCGTTAATTGTTGTTGTTGTTGGTAGATGTTAGTTGTTAATGGGTATAAGTCAGTCGAGTCAGTCATCTTTCATTCGTCCTTTTCATTGACCTTTGACTCGGTCAACTCTGTCTTAAACACTCAACTCGCTACTGAGTCAAAATTTGGACAAAGGTTCCTTTAGAAGATTATAGGTTTATTGATTTGCAACTTATTATGTGTGGTGGCATAATCAAGGAGATCTTAAGTCAAGGGGAAGCATTGAAGATTTTGTTTCATTCAGGGAGATGATTACATCTCAACTTCTCTATTTAAGGGGAAGATTTCCTACGCAGACATTGTTTGTTTTGACATCAACAAATAGGTGAAGATTGTTAAGATTCATAATTTGATGAACAAAGAGAATAAAATAATGAAACAAAAGGCTATAAAATGCAAAGAAGAAATTTCTTCAAAAGATGGAAGATTTTGAAGATTTCAGAAGATCTCCTTAAGAAGATAAAGATACATAAGATAATATTATATGTTAGGAAGATATTATTTGTTCTTATCTTTTGTAATTTGTTCTTATCCTTTGTAAACCTAGATATCTCTAGTATATAAAGAGATATCAGGCATATGGTTTTAGGCATCCAGAAAACATAGAACTCTCCCAATGAGAGTCTAGAAAAATGTGTGTGTGTGTATACGTTTAGTTAGTAGTTAGATTAATAGTTAGTTAGTTAGTAGCTCCAAATTATAGAATTGGGGTAAGGTGGAAACGGATGAGAATAAAAACCTTGTTTGATAATATAATGTTCTTTATATTCTGCTGCATATTTTTATTATCTGTAAAACGATCCTAGGTGGGCTTAAACAATCTCCATAATTGGTATCAGAGCCTCATGGCTCTCGATCTAGGATCTACAAGGTGTATTGATGTCGAATCTATGAAGGAAGAGTGGTCATGTTCTCTGTTTTTGGTGTTTTGTTCAATTCGTTGCAATTAGGGTATCCACAAATCCTAATTTAATAAAAATAGGAATGGTGATCATTAATGTTTCTACTAGCTTTAGTGAGTCAATTGTTTGATTGATGATGAACCCTAGTAAGGATGCATAACACACAACATCAAGATGATAGATGCAAAGACAAGGATTAGTGACAGTTTAGCAACTGAAAAAGTGTTGCTAAAAAGGTGTCGTCTGGATACTTATATTGGTGCTTTGTACTGCTTGTTGGTGGTTACTACTGACACAAGACATAGTACTGCTGGTGATCATAAATATTGGTGCTTTACTGACGCTAAAAAGTGTCACAAAAAGGTATGGGAGGAAGGAGCACTTTATACTGCCAATACAAGTTAGTACTACTCGTGTTGATGTTTCTACTGCCAAGGTAAAACACTACTACTGATAGCCTTATCGTTGTCAAGGGTTAGTACTGCTGTCTATAATAGTTAATATTGTTCGACCTTGTTTAATGCTGCTTGTCTATACGTTACTACTGTTGGGATTACAGAGTGCACATCAATAATTGGTTTGTACTGCTCGTTCATAAACTTAGTACTGCCAACGAAGAGTCACAAGTTAATACTGCTAGCTTTGTGATTAATATTGCTACCCTTAACAGTTAGTACTGCTCGTCTTGGTGTGAATGTTTATACTGCTAGCTATCATGAGTTTGTAATGCTAAGGATAGTGCTTAGTACTGCTCATTGGAATTTTAGTACTCCTAGTTCATTGTTTATACTTCTAGTTAGTATTGCTAGCGTTAGCCGATATCGAACAACAAAGATTGATGGAATGGCAGATATCGAATGGCATACAGAGATGGATATCAGACAAAACTAGAAAACCAATTTTATTTGATTTTGGTTTTTATGATTTGGTTTTCGAATTGGAACATGTTGGTTATGACACACACACAGGTTGATTGATAGTTTGTTCAGATGGTTTTTAGACAAACAGAAAGATTTTTGGTTATGGTTTTAAATGTTCTTAAATGTTTTAAAGGCTCATATTTTATTGAATTAATTGGTTATGAAGAAGGTTGTTTATCACTTATTTGATGGTGAAGTGGAATTACTTGGGTTTGTGTTTTATCATATCTCAAATGGCTTACAACATTTAGTGGTAACTTGTTCGTGCTTACAACGGTGTGACGAAGACTTAACGAATCTAGCAAAGGTGTGTGATCTAACTTATGGTGCTCAATGCTCACATTTGCTATCACTTTAAAGAGTTACGTTGTTGTGCTCAGTGTCTCATATAAAAGATGAGGATTTTGTCAAGAGGTTGTGATCTACTTATATTTCACAGATTTATTTATAAGTTCAAAGTCATGTGGATAGTACAAGACATAAGACACAGGTTTGGGTTATTCTACTTTTACATCAAGTTTGTTATACTTAGTTTTCTTCATCAGTAATCATTACATAGAGCCTATAGAATTTAAAGATTCAAGAGATGGTTAACATATGGGTTTCAGGGGAAGCTATTGTATGCTACATCAAGGTGAAGGTTTTTACTACTACTAGCCTTTATTACTACTGCTAGTGTAAGTTTCTACTGCTCAACATTTTTCTTATGGTGCGTAATGGAGGGCAATTTGGGTCATTGGAATACTTGGATTAAAAGTGTAATATTGGTTCGTAGTTGTGAAGATCAAACTCGGCTCCTTTAGTATCAATAACTTTGAAGTCAAATTCTTGGAGGAGGAGAACCCATCGGAGCAATCTCGCCTTGGCATCTGACTTGCGCGAACTTACACCTTATTATATATAGATAGACATAGACATCTATAAATATGAGACAAGGATCAGGACCCACAAAATCAAGACATTGTCAGTAGATGATTACACTCAACTTCACTATTTAAAGAGGAAGTTCGGTACGCAGACTATTGTTTGTTTGTCAACATCAAATAGGGGAAAAATGTTGAGATTCATGAATTGATGAGGACATCGTAAGTAAAATAATGAAACAAAAGGAACCTTAAATGCAAAAGAAGAATTTAACTTTAAAGATGAAGATTTTGAAGATATCAGAAGATTTCTTTAAGAAAGATAAGAAACAGAGATAATATTATATGTTAGGAAGATATTAATTTGTCTTATCTTTTGTAATTTTTCTTACCTTTGTAAACTAGATATCCTAGTCGTATAAAGAATATCAGGCATATGGTTTTAGGCATCCAGAAAACATAAAACTCTCCCAATGAGAGTCTAGAAAAAACGTGTGTGATGGTGTACACAATTATTAAGTGACAATATTAATAATTAGATAGTTAGTCAGCTCCAAGTATAAGAAATTGGGGCAGGTGGAAACGTAAAGGAATAAAACCTTGTTTTGATAAAAATTTGTCTTTAGTATTCCCGCTGCATATATTTTATTATCTGTAAAATGATCCTATATGTGAATATATGTGGCCTTAAATAGATCTCCACAATATAAATAAAATATAATTATATATATATATATATAATAATAATATATATATATTATATATATAATATATTATATCCGAAATAAATAAATTAATATATAAAACCTATAAAAGCAACATATAAAATCAAAAAATTTCAAAAATACCAAAAATATTCTTCTCCGACATGTCTCTCTGCTAGCGATAACATTTACGTACTTAGAAATGTTGATTTTATTGACACGGGTATTTAAATGAAGTTCGAGCGAGAGTTTTTCAAATGTTTTCAAAACATGTCTCTTCAAATTTTCTCTACGACTTCTAAGTAAATGCCAGCTTAGGACTCGAACTCTAAAGAAAGGAAAATGTCCATTTATGTACATTTATCCTTCACAACGGGAAGTTCATATCTTCTCGGTCGTGAGCACGATCATCTAAACATCATAAGTTTTGGATGCTCACGAGAAGCACTTTGGAAATGATATGTCAACTGCTTTATCAAAAATTAATTTCCAAATTGAGCACAATTTTTTCAAGATATTTTTCAAAAGAAAAATTCAAAATCTTTCCAAATTATGTGCTCAACACACTCCTACTCTGAATTTTTGAATGAAATCTTTTATTGAGGGGGAGTATAATCTCTATTTGTTCCTTAGGCGTGCTATACCTATTTTCTCCATGCTCGGTAATTTCTCATGTGAATCAACAAACATTAACTTGTTTTTTAATTCACTAATTAAATCAAAAATTGTAAATACATATGTAATTTTTGAGAGGGAGAATATTGATTAAAATTTGATAAATACGGACTAATACGGATACGATCGTTTGAATATAAGCGCGTTTTAGAGCTTGCATATGCTAAACGATTTCATAATATGGCGCATATGTGCAGGGGGAGTTTTTTGGTGATATAAGAAAACTCTTAATGTGTAACAAATGATTTCTCAAACACATTGATTGAATTGAAATGGTTTTATGGATTCATGGTACCACTCAAAGACCGACCAACTGTTATTTCTTATGGTGATATAAGGCGGTTAAGGATATGTAATTTGTTCCATGATCCAGCTAGAGCCCAACAAGGTGTTTGTCATGAAGTCTCGGTAAGCATTGAAAGGGTTGAAGAATAAAAAAGAAATGTACGGATAAAGGGTGAAAAGAAATCAGCCCTTTATACACTTAGGCAGAAACCGGGTCAACACATAATTGTTGATACTGAAGAAAAGCATCATGGACCCAGTGATGCAATGCACAACCCTCCCTAGCCACTCAAGGTCTCTCAAAAGACACTTGTTTCATTTCTCACAGAGTTCAATGTATTTCTATCGACTTTCTCAATCCGAGATCGTAGATATTGAAAAGGTGGCAGTCTACTCCAGCTTCCGATCACCAAATAATAAAAGTTTACTTATAGAGTCTAAAGCCAACGAGATCAATATATAAATCTCATTATGACACATTATCCAATGTACTTGATCTCTCACACACCGTGAAATCAAGTAATATATTAAGAGTCCTACGCATTATCCTTCGGGATTATGCCAGAACATCAGAGTGATACTCTTTAGTACTTACAGTGATGATGGAAATCCTTCTAGAGCCAACATCAAACAAGCTCTGCGGTAGGTGGCTTGTGAGATTCTATATGGATCGAACTTGTAAAACTGGATATCAATCTTGGTCCATAATGAAAATTAACGGTTATTGAATTTTAAAATGCTTAAAACTTTCGATGTGTCGCAAAAACAATTTTCAAGTGACACGTCGATTGATTTTCAAATCAATTTTCCATTCAATTGATTAAATACTAACTCATTGATTCACTCATAGCGTGTTTTTTCTACTTTGAGACGCTTCGGTTTGAGAACGGCTAGTGCAGCTGCAAAACCCTGTCAAGAAGATTCTTTGGAATTCTACCTGATCATAGGCAGTACTTGTACTGATTAACGGGGAACTGTGGTTATTCCAACTGTATTTAATGAAAGGGAACAAAGACTCTTTCATTCTTATATGTTGTTTATACTAATCTAAACTTGCAGGTCAAGTCGATGGCGTAACCACCTTCTCTAGCCGAATCGCAGTCACACTCTTACTCTACACCGAAAGATACATCTAAAGACATTCATCAAAGACTTGAAAGGCTCCGAACATTCATGATACACTTCCACAAGCTCTGATATACAAAGATCTTCCTCAAAGAACATCAAGTATGCTGATCAAATGAAAGATTTATGGTGAGGGAGATTGTTAGCCTTCAAGAAATGTCTAAACATGGGTATGTGAGCTAAAGAAGCCGTTCAACACCAAGAAGTATTCAGGATTATAGTCAGGCTAAAGATCATGATATCAAGTTTTTATGTCAAAAGATATCAAGTCAAAGATCCAGATCCACGATTATAAGCACGCTAAAGAAACTGCAAAGAATTCCCAAGGCTACAAGGTTCCCAGCCTTAAACGTCATATGAAGTGAAGACACCAATTATAATGACCACCCCTTAGGGAGAGATTGTTAGAACTAGTTTTATCTTGTATACTAGTAAGTGATGGTCATTATTAATTCCTGAACCTTGTAATAGTCTAGTTTATGTATCCGGGAATTCTAGGAACTATTCGGGCCTAGTTACGGGCTTTAAAGCCCGTTAGGTATCAAATTGGGCCTAGGAAGCCCATTGCAAACCCTAGGCCGGCCCATGGTTATGTTTGTGTAACTATATAAAGCCCTCTCTAAGTTGTGGAGAGGGTGTTGGTTCTTTTCCTAATCTAATCAACCCTTTTTTTAACATTCTCTCAAGAAACACACACACCTCCTTAAACTTCTACATAATTTCGTAAATGCATTGATGTTAGATCATATGTTATCAGGGTCGAAATATTGTATTAGGAAAGTGGATTATACACGATTCAAGAATTTATCCGGGCAATCTTAGATTATCGGGACCCGAATACCTACAAAGATTTGATAGCTAGGATTTCTTATAATAGACGAAATATGGAATGATGATAGTGGTTTCTTTTTCTTTTTAAAATTTGAACTAATGGCTGAATTCTACCAAAAAATAATTTTTTTAAATTTTTTTTTCACATAGAGCCATGTTCGGTAGCAAAGCAATGGCTCTATAACTGGGAATACATTGTGTATTTCAAACAGGGATTTATTTGGTTTTCGAATAAAGTCTCCTCCCTTTGAAACCGTATGCAAAACCGGACTCTATGGCTCTTTTCAACCGGGATATATGGCCATTTATGTAGTACTGGTTCGTACTCACTCTATATTTAAGTTTTGTTTTTGGTTTGCGTATATAAAACATATGTAAATGCAACACTTATCGAGATGTTGTGCAACACTTTTTACAATGTTGCACGATTGAATAAATTTTACAGCACTTTAAACCAAAGTGTTGTACTTTTCCTATAACAAATGCGACATTTTTTTTAAAGTGTTGTATTTTACAATAAATGATACAACACTCAGAGAATAATGTTGCGTTAAATTCTTAAATGCAACACTTATTTAGTAAAGTGTTAGCTTTATTATTATTGAAGTCTATAAGACAACAATCATCAAAAGTGTTGCTTCTAAAATGTTAATGCTGATAGGATTTAATAATTCTAGGTAACAATTTAACTACGAATACGCAACGGATGGATCTAGTTTTAACAAGTAGGTTAACACATAAATAAGGAAAGAATAAACATACCTTTTATGCGATTATTCTTGAACACAATAAACATCTTAAAATAGACATCTCTACGGTTGCTCACACAATCACGTCAACGGAATATGCAAGACTTTCTAGTTCTTACCTTCACGATCAAACACCAAGTGTATCAATAAGGACCAAACACACGCCTTGTGTTTTTCCTTGTATTCGAACCAAATAAACCAAACGCACCCTTATGCGTTTTAAAACCAAGTACCCAAAATTCGTTAACCTTGGAGGAATCTTGAACACCACATGAACCTTCAAACGTCAAGCGAAACGAAACAAAAATCAAAACCATAAAACCGCGGTTTGTACTTGCGGTTTGGGTATAAATCGCACGAGCACAAACCCTTGCGGTTTGTGCTTGCGGTTTGTGTTTGTGTGTAGCGATTTGACCGAAACCTTAGGTTTGGGGTTTCGGTCGATTTAGGGTTTTGGGAGGGGAGAGAGCACCGAAAATTCTAGGTGGTTTAGGAAGAGAATTGAATGAAGAATGAGGGATATAGGGTGTGTTTATATAGGCACCCCAATAACCTTAATTCTTGGTCACCAAGTTAAATTCCTTATTTAACAAAATATTCTCCCCCCTTCCTTTTCTCTCTATAGGCTGGCCACAAACACCCCTTCTAGAACCTTGGGGTAGTCGACCACTTTGGTCACTCCTTGAGGTTCGAGTTTTATCCGGTTTTTGTCCCTTGATTTATATTTGGTAAGTCCTTATATAATTAATTAAACTAGCAATTAATTAAATGAATATTTAATATAAAATGTAAAGTAAACATATTCTTTGTGTATTAACATGTGTGCCCCCAATAGGCTCACGTATTTCTAATCATATTATTGCAGAACTAACTAATATATTCCAACAGCTCTCACTTGGGAGTTGGTGTAGCAATCTGCTTTAATACTAGTAATAGAAACGTCTAGCAACACTCGCACTTGCCTTTAAAATCAGAAATACTTAAGATAAGTAGTTTCAAGAACAATCTCAGCTTTCAATGGTTATGTCTTATCTTTCTTCACAATTATCTGTTTGTTCAGATACCGTTAAACCATGGATATGGATCCATACTCATTCCATATAGTTTACCATTGTGTTTCTAGTTATAGAATTAATTCAGATATATCAAATGTAATCAAGAATCATCTTAGATTACCCTTTGGGAACGGCCATTCATTTATCTGATTAAATCTGGAGAGGGCCCAATGATATCATTCTGCACGTATTAAATGTGGAGGAACAAATCGTTTATTGACTACAAGTGTTGTGGATGCTGCTTCACATTCACTCCAAAAAATAGCTTTTATTACTACCTTTTTCAGGACAACGTTTGGCTATAATTACAAAGTGATACACATACATGCAGAACTTGATTGCATCTCTAGTCTAAGGACAATTAATTAACCATTTTCCAAAATATTTACTCATGACAAGGATCTAAAAGTAAATGTTCGAAATTAGGGGTATCCAATATACATCCCTTGTGAATACATATGAGTTTGGCGGGATCAGTCCATATATTCATAAAATATAACCAACACTCACATTTGCCTTGCATAACAAAATTCCCATATTGTTAACCGGCAATGGACATATTTAAAATGATAAATTATTTATGGATTAAACATGCAAATATGGAATAACAATTATTAAATGAATGAAAAACAAATTCCAAGTATCTTTATTCATCAAATAAAATTGTCTTACAATTCAAATTATCCAAATACTAATTTAAACATAGATTTACATGAGATCACTAGCTGGTATCAAACCAATATTCCTAGTCAATTCAGAATGCTTAGGAAACGCTAAAGCCTTCGTAAAAGGGTTAGCTATATTATCATCTATGTCAACTTTTTCTATCCTTACATCACCCATTTGAATGGTTTCTCGAAGATAGTGAACTTTTGCCTAAAAATGGTATGCACCTTTAGTGACTTCATGATCTTTCGCGATTGCTATGGCTCCAGTATTGTCACAATACATATTTATGGGTTCTTTATTTGTGGGTACAACATTAAGCCTAAAAATGAATTTCTGAATCCATACAGCCTCTTTCGATGCGTCAAATGCAGTGATATATTCAGCATCTATAGATGAAGTTGCAAAAATACTTTGCTTTGTGCTTTTCCAATCAACAGCACTTCCATTCAAAATGAGCACATATCCAGTCTGAGACTTCAAGTCATCAACATCCGTCAGATATCCAGCATCAGTGTAGTAAGAAACCCTAAGCTCTAATTTCATATTTCCTCCATAAACCAAAAACATATCCTTAGTATTTCGAAGATACTTAAGAATATTCTTAACAATAGCCCAGTAAAGTTCACTGTTGAAATCGGCTTGTTATGTTCTGAGTGCAACATCATGACGAGTACATCTTACAGCATACATTATTGATCCAATTGCCGAAGCATATGGAACATTACTCATGCGCCGCTTTTTAGCTGGTGACGAGGCACCATCTGACTTACTCAATTTTAGCTTATCTTGCATTGGGATAGTTCCTCGTTTAGAATTCTCCATGAAATATATTTTCAAGATTTTCTCAATGTAAGCACTTTGACATAAACCAATTAACTGTTTAGATCTATCTCGTTGAATCTTGATTCCAAGAATATATGCAGCTTCACCTAAATCTTTCATGGCAAAACATTTTCCAAGATAGGATTTTACATCTTGTAACATTGGAATATTGTTTCCCATGATTAATATGTCGTCGACATATAAGATTAGGAAAGTGACATAACTCCCACTAGCTTTCTGATATACACATGGCTCATCACGATTTTGAGTGAAACCGAATTTCTTGATTTCATCATCAAATCGCTTATTCCATTGCCTAGATGCTTGCTTAAGTCCATAAATGGAACGCTTGAGCTTGCATACATGGTTAGGATATTTTGGATTAACAAAACCTTCAGGTTGCGTCATATAGACTTCTTCGAAAAGATGTCCATTAAGGAAAGCGGTTTTGACATCCATTTGCCAAATCTCATAGTCATAGTACAAGGCTATGGCAATAATAATCCTTATAGCTCTTATGTCTACAATAGGAGAAAAGGTTTCTTCATAATCAACCCCGAAGGTTTGAGTGAAGCCCTTTGCTATGAGACGAGACTTAAAGGCGTGTACTTCACCATCCATGTTGGTCTTCTTTTTGAAGATCCATTTGTGACCAACGGTTTTTGCATTAGGAGGAAGTTCTACAAGCTCCCAAACATCGTTGTCTTTCATGGATTGTATTTCCGCATTCATAGCAGTTAGCCATTTTTTAGATTTAGGATCCGATAATGCAGCTTTATAGTTGGTGGGTTCTCCATGACCCTCCAACTCGTGTTCCTCAGAATCCATGTATAAGAACATGCGATCTGGGGCACGTTTTTGTCCTTGAGGACTTACGAATGGGAACGATATCACTCTAAGGTTCATCAATTTCTTGAGCATCCTCTTCATGATCTAAGCTAGTGTCTAAAGAAGGATTTGTATCTTCTTCTTGAATAAATTTCAAGATCTTTTAGACTCCCACTTGCTTCTTGATCTATGAGATTATTCTCAAAGAACTCAACATTTTGAGCAACAAATACTTTGTTCTCAGATGGGTAGTAGAAAGAATATCCCACCGTTTCCTTTGGGTATCCTACGAAGATATATTTAATAGATCTGGGCTCTAGTTTGCTAGATTTGGTTAGTGTATCACGCTTAACAAGTCCCTCACAACCCTAGACTTTTAAGTTAGACAACTTAGGGGCTTGCCCAAGCCATATTTCATATGGTGCCTTTTCAACCTTCTTAGTTGGAACCATGTTGAGAATGCGTGCAGCAGACTCAAGGGCATAATCCCAAAAGGACTTTGGAAGAGTAGTTTAACTCATCATGGAGCAAACCATGTCTAGTAGTGTTCTATTCCTCCTCTCGGACATGCCATTATGTTGAGGCGTGTAGGGAGGAGTACGTTAGGTAACAATCCCATGCTCTTTTAGATGATCTAAAAACTCTTGACTCATATATTCGCCTCCATGATCAAAATGTAGCGATTTTATGTTCTTTTCGAATTGATTTTCTACTTCATTTTAAAACACTTTAAATGTCTCAAACACTTCAAGTTTATGTTTAAGCAAGTAAACATAACCATAACGACTAAAGTCGTTAGTAAAAGTGACGAAATAGTTAGCTCTTTGTCTTGACACAATTCTAAATGGGCCACATATATCGGTGTGTATAAGTCTAAATGGGCCACATACATCGGTGTGTATAAGTCCAAGTAGATCTTTAGCCCTTTCCACTTAATGTGAATAGGGTTTTCTTGCCATCTTTCTAGACATGCATGAAACACATTTTCCTAGAGACTCAACGTCAATAGAATTGAGAAGTCCTTCATGTTGCAACTTCTCAATGCGTTTCTTGCTAATGTGTCCAAGACGACACTGCCACAAGAGAAAATAGTCTAAGTTTAAATTAGCTCTTTTATTGCTAACAGCATACATAAACAATCATTTGTATTAGATGAAGACAAATCAATTTCATAAATACCATCCTTAAAGACAATACTAAAATAAACAACATTATTCTTGAAAACTAAAATTGCATTATTCAATTCAAAACGGTTAACAAAACCATCATCATACAAACGAGAAACTGAAATAATCCCTCTGGTAATAGTAGGGGCATAATAAAAATTTTTAAAATAATAACAAATCTATCCAGGGAGACATAATTGATAATTTCTAATAGCTTCAACTGCTGCATGTTGACCATTGCCCATGTACAGACTCAAAGCTCCTGGATTCAGCTTCTTACTTCCCCGCAGACCCTGAGTAGTATTACAGATGTGAGTACCACAACCTGTGTCATAAACCCAAGATGTACTAGGAAAAGAATAGAGTTCTATGGTGAAAATACCTGAAGTGCTAGCTCCTTGAGATAGCTGCTTCTTTTTCAGCAACTCGTGAGATATGTAGGACAGATCCTTCTCCAATGACCTACTTCACCGCAGTGATGGTAGATCACGTCCTTAGCAGGATTATCCTTTTTGGGTGGTGGAGGATTCTTAGGTTTGGGGGCATAAGATGGCTCAGCGTTAGCATATGCCTTCTTACCCTTGCCTTTCCCTTGAACCCCCTTTGCAGCCTTAGACGGTTTCTTGTTTTTGTTTTTCTGGACCTTTCCTGCTCTTATAGCATGAAGCGCAGGTGCAACAACTTTCTTTGGTAACGTCTCTTCATGTAGCTTAAGCATAGCATGTAATTCATTTACG
Source organism: Tanacetum coccineum (assembly GCA_026074375.1). Lineage (NCBI taxonomy): Eukaryota > Viridiplantae > Streptophyta > Magnoliopsida > Asterales > Asteraceae > Tanacetum > Tanacetum coccineum. Next base: position 22,190 of record BQNB010096502.1, read on the forward strand.
GTCTTCCCCATGCTGTGCATATTATAGTTCTGTACAAAGCTGTCATATTCCTTAGAGAGTCCAACCAAGATTAGGCTTACTCCAAGGTTCAAAGTGACAGGATGACCAAGACGTTTCAATTGGTCAATGTAGCTCTTCATCTTAAGGACATAAGAGCTTACAGATTGACCTTCCTCCTGCTTGCACATGTGGAATTCTTTGATAGTTTGAAGAAGTTCCTGTTCTACTTGCTTAGAATATAAAGGTTTAAGCTCTTTAAGCATGTCATTGGTGCCAAGATGGGCTAGATTCCGTTGGTTTTCTAGGTCCATAGTCAATAGCATCATCACATCAATTTTCTTTTGGTTCTTGGCCTACTCATTATAAGTGGCCAAGGCCGCAGGAGGGATTTGCTGATCAGGTGCAGCAGCAACAGGAGCAGTAGGAATTGGTTGCTCTAGGTATTTTTCTTTATCTTCAGTTGATAAGACCAACCGAAGTTGTCCGTACCAATCAATGAAGTTAGGTCTAATAAGCTTTTGTTTCTCAAAGAAACTCCTGAATACCGAATTATTTCCGACTGAGGTAGTCATCTACAATTAACAAAAAGTCTAATTAATTACTATTTTCAATAATTAAATTCTTAATAGACTTAACTACCTAATTAATTACTAATTAAGACTAAGATCCAACGTGATCGCCCACTTATTACGGAGGTTTGCACCAGTGAGTAAAACAAGTAGGGCAAGTGTAAGGGACAATCGTTATTGCAAAAAAGACTCTTAGTGGCTTATGAGGACCGTCAAGAATTAGTCGACAAGTACTAATGTTCAAGAGCATGTTTAGTTCGCCATCTTTGCATCGGGTCAGGTCTGACTCCAAGCTTACTCGAATTAAGCGACCAAGCAAGAACGTTTCAAACAATCGCAGATGTCTGACAATGAGAAAAAATTCACATGGTTGGAATGACCCTAAGGTCCGACAAAGAGACCACACCAAAGGTCTGACCAATGAGTAAAAGTCGCCATGGGTTGGAATGACCCTAAGGTCTGACCAAAGAATCCAAGCCAAGTGCACGTGTTCTTGGGTGCTGGCATAGACTTAAAATTTCACATAGGGGTATACACATAAAGTGTTAAAATTGGCGTATACAAGGATGCATGCAATCAACTTTGTAGCACTAATTTTAAAAACCTTTTGTAATGACATTGTAGTGATCATCAAGGTTCACGGTAACTCCAGTCGAACTCGCAAAGAAGCGGAGAACCAGGTCAGCGCGAAGCATATTAAAAACCAGAAATTCTTTAGGTATGGTGACCACACCGCCTTAAACTTCTCTTATAGTTTGTTCTAGTGAATGAGTCGTACTTCTCATGTGTCCATAGCGCCTAGTTTTTAAATTCATGAAAAACTTGTTTCATAGTTTTAGGTCCATTTAATGTTAAAAACATATTTTCCACAAAACACATAGCAGGTCACAATGAATATGTTTTAGGCATGTATAATTAAAGACAAGTTTAATGTCATCTTTCAATCAAGTTATTAGTCCGTATTCTTATGTATTGCATGTAAACATGTAAAAACCCTAAACAAATAACCAAATAAGAAGCATAATAATAAAGATAACATTAAAACATCCAATTAAACAAGTAATTAATCCAAGTCTTTAGGAGTCTTCCCCAATTGGGGAACTATATAACTTTAATTAGGGTTTATAGCCTAATAATTTAGAAAACAAATCAAACTTAATATCTAAAAGATCTAGTTTCAAAAATAAAATATTTTGTTTCTAAGAATAAAATATTTACTAGATCTTTTAAATAACAAGAAAGATTTAAAAATCCTAAATTTTAGCAAATTAAAAGAAGACACAAATTAACAAGTAATAATTACTTCTTTTAATCCTATATTAACTTTTAATAAATTAAGTTAAGCAAGATCTAGCAAGATTTTTCTTTATTTTATTTATGGTAAAGATTTGCATATCTTTATCATATTAACAATTAGACAATAATAAAGAAAAATAATAATAATCGAAGCAGAAAATTAAAATTAATTTTTGGCGTGTATCTAGGCGTAAAATTCAATTTTAATCGTGTAACCCTAGATGCAAAAACGATTTGACTCGTGATGCCACTGTTGGGATTTAATAATTCTAGGTAACAATTTAACTACGAATACGCAGCGGATGGATCTAGTTTTAGCAAGTAGGTTAACACATAAATAAGGAAAGAATAAACATACGTTTTCGGCGATTATTCTTGAACACAATAAACATCTTAAAATAAACGTCTCCACGGTTGCTCATACAATCACGTCAACAGAATATGCAAGACTTGCTAGTTGTTACCTTCACGATCAAACACCAAGTGTATCAATAAGGACCAAACACACGCCTTGTGTTTTTCCTTGTATTCGAACCAAATAAACCAAACGCACCCTTATGTGTTTTAAAACCAAGCACCAAAAATTCTTCAACCTTGGAGGAATCTTGAACACCACGCGAACCTTCAAACGTCAAGTGAAACGAAACAAAAATCAAAACCCTAAAACCGCGGTTTGTACCTGCGGTTTGGGTATAGATCGCACGAGCACAAACCCTTGCGGTTTGTGCTTGCGGTTTGTGTTTGTGTGTAGCGATTTGGCCGAAACCCTAGGTTTGGGGTTTCAGTCGATTTAGGGTTTTGGGAGGGGAAAGAGCACCGAAAATTCTAGGTGGTTTAGGGAGAGAATTGAATGAAGAATGAAGGATATGGGGTGTGTTTATATAGAAACCCCAATACCACTAATTCTTGGTCACCAAGTTAAATAAATTCCTTATTTAACAAAATCTTCTCCTCCCTTCCTTTTCTCTCTATAGGCCGGCCACAAACACCCCTTCTAGAACCTTGGGGTAGTCAACCACTTTGGTCACTCTTTGAGGTTTGGGTTTTGTCCGGTTTTAGTCTTTTGGTTTATATTTGGTAAGTCCTTATATAATTAATTAAACTAGTAATTAATTAAATGACTATTTAATATAAAACATGAAGTAAACATATTCTTTGTGTATTAACGTGTGTGCCTCCAATAGACTCACGTATATCTAATTGTATTATTGTGGAACCAAATAACATATTCCAACAAATGCTGCAATAGAACCCTTTATCCAAATAGTAACTAATGCATCACTCTATTCTTGGAAATAGTCATGATCGTGCCTTTAAAGTGTACAAGGGGAATTAGTAAACAATAGAGTAGTAAACATAAGTTGGTGTTATAACTTAATGGAAGTGAGAACTCACCATCGTTAAGGATCACAATATTCAAAACCATGAAGGGAGAAAAGTCGAACTTCCATACACTACAAAAAAAAGGGGCTATAGCGACGGAAATTTAATGACGACCCATATTTTTCGTCACTATTAACACAATTTTATTGACGATATAGAATTGTCGTCACTATA
>BQNB010096503.1:0-25611 GCA_026074375.1 Tanacetum coccineum
GGATTCAAGCAAGTAGAACTAAGCCAAACTATGATCTAAACCTAACTATTCCCCAGGCGACGGCGACAAAAACTTGGCGCGGGAGTCGTGAGGGACTCGTCACGAGAAGTTTTACAACTCCCTAGGCAGTGCACCTAATTGTTGTAGTGTAGTATGGTCAAGACTCGGGGTTGCTTATCATTCACTCAGGGAATAGGTTGGGAAGGCTAGATCACGGTCTAACAGAATTCTAAGGGTTGAAGGAAGATTCTTTTTGTATTTTAATATTTTATAGAAAGCAAGTAAAATCTTATGGTTGAGAGAGTGGTTTGGTTTCAGCTAATTAAACTAAATTATAATCTAAACTACTGGTGATAACTTATAGATAAAAAGGTGTATTTATCTAATCATGCACTACTCCTCCGTTTGCTTCTCCTAAATCTGTTGCCTTGTCACACTTATGATGATCTGTGTAGGTATTTCCTAAAGCATGAACGAATTACACAAACTCGCCGTCTACTTAGTATGCCGCTAGAGCAACGCACATGCAAGGTAGTATGAAGATTGTTACCGCTGATATCCTTTCTACACAATCACGTTTCCCTAGACATATCAACAGCGATACAGACAAAAGATGGTTTTCTAAGACCTAACGTGCACATCCATCACAAGAAGCAACATAAAAAGGATCCACAATCAAAGTTTCATGGAATCATAAGTAAATAAAAGAAAAAGGTTTAGCCAAGCATGTTAAGAATAAAGCAAGAAGGATAAATCAAACAACACATAGACATATTGAATGATTAAAGATAAACACTCTTACTTGATTAAAACATGGATTAAGGTTAGTTACAATAGGGTTTTGAGTCCCTAAGAATGGCCTAAAAGCTGCTAGAATGACTAGGGTTCATCTCCCAAAAGTTTTACAAAGTTACACACTTAAAACCCTAAAATCGGTTTTGTATTTATAAGAAAAGCAACGCGATGGCGTTGCTTTGAATCCATGACGCCGTTGTCATGTCGATGATTCTAGATCCTCTTTAAGGAGGCTACGTTTTGACGCCATCACAAAATCCTTGAGGCTGTCACTTTAAAAGTCACGACGCCGTCGCTTTATGCTGGCGACACCGTCTCCACGCTCTATATGCGTGGATCTTCAAGATACTTGGTGTAGAGCTGTAGTTTTGTTCGTTTCTTCTTCTAAAGCAAGAAACAATAAATCACACAAACATTAGGACATTTTCAATGATTAAGGTAAACCTTACTTGATTAAAACATGAATTGGAAGAAGTATAATAGGGTTTTTAGGCCCTAAAATGGTCTCCTACAGCTGCTAAACGAACTAGAGTTCGTACCCTCTTTTTATTCTAAAGTTACACACTGAAAACCCTTAATTCGGGTTTGTATATATAGGAAAAACGATGCGATGGCGTCGCGTTTTAGTCATGACGCCGTCATGAGAAGAATCTTCTAGATCTGCGTTTGAGTCTGTTGCGAGCTGACGCCATCATGAATGATGTGACGCCCTCATTGATGAGGTGTGACGGCGTCGTGTATAACTTGTGACGCCGTCTCCAGGCTTTGTAAGTACAAATCTTCAAGAGTCTTGGTGTTGGTTTGTAATCTCGTCCGTTATCTCTTCTCCAAATGAGCCCAGTCACGTGTAATTTATTCTAAATGTCATCCAAATGGTGTATTTCCTTCAAATGTCATCCAAGTGCTAAAAACCTAAAAACAAACGATTAAGAACATAATTTGGGCATATTTGCATGATTTAGAGGGTTAAATGACCCCGAAATAGAATATAAAATGACACCTCATCAAATACCTCTACACTTGGGATTTGCTTGTCCTCAAGCAAATGAGATTTTCTACCTAGACAATATAAAATTATTTTACAACACAACCTTCTAGACCTCGTAATTAAAAGCACGAAAAGTATATACTAGCACCTCACATAAGTGTTTGGGATTCTCTCTTTCACTCGGGTGTATAATAAATTATAAGATAACAGGGAAATGGAAAGTCAACACTCATTACCTGTCATAGCATGTAAATTACCATAGGCTTGGTAAAGGATCAAACCTCCACAGCTAGGTGCAAGCATTGCTCATTACTGTCAAAGAGGTCTTGTAAAGGGTTATGGGGTGTAGGTGTAAGATAACATATATGAAAACATAAACAAATGGGATACATTTAGGTGGCTTTTGGTGGATTTGGAGTGGAAGAGTTAACTAATTATTTATACGAATACACGTTGGTTTGGTTGCTAAGCCAAGAACTCAGACGAAGATATACAAACTCTACACAACTCTACATCAATCTCTTTCTTTTTCTTTTCTGTTTTTCTCTTTTTTTTCTTTTTTTTCCGAATAACATAATATATCACCTGGGGCTTATAGATGCACCCCTACACTTGAACTTTTACATACTTTACAAATGAACTATTCTATGACCCGATTTGAGATGGATCAACATAACACAGAGATCATTTGACAAACATATGAGGGTATTGACTTAACTTTTCTTCCCCATTCTTCCGCGAAATAAATACTACCGTGAATCCCAATCGTCCCAAAACTGTATTTACAAGGATAAGGAATTAGCAACCGTGTACTCAATAATTAACTTGGGTTAAAACAATAATATACTAAAAGTGAGTACATATTAGGTAGGCTAAGGCGATTTGGGTGTAACGATTGGTTTAAGGGTTAACAATGCTCTTCATTAATAGTCTGAAATCCACCAAAAAATTACAAGAACCGTGAAAAATGATAGGCTCAGAATTGTACTAGGGGTATCCTGCACTAAAAGTGAGTGCATGGCAAGGGTGTGGGATAGTTATATGATCGGTGTGACCATCATAACAATTACAGATTTAAAACATGGATTAATCCTAGTGCCTCTTATCTAGAAAATCCTAATACTTACTATGCGGTCTCGGGATGCATCACAAAAACAAGTTCTAGAATTTAATATACTATCGGTACACTCATATAATTTAATACCGATACTAATGCTCCAGAAAAGGCGACAAAGATCATACGTACACATCCATAACGATGGAATAGACACATATGACTGCATTCGAACCTTAACTCGAAGAAGCTAAATGTATAAACTATCTTGGGTATCAATAATGGATACCCGAATTCCTATAGATCTAAAGGCGAACCTCACATTTTTTGGTAGAATTCTGAAGGTTGCTAGTCATATAAATTTCTATCCATGAGACACTATTAATACTCGGTTTTCGTTGGTATGTGTCATAAAAAAAATTAAATTTTGGTTAAAATTACCTTTTTATGCTATGTTTCGATATATTACCCATCATTTTAAGGAACAAAGCAAATGGCAAATGAAGAAATAGTTTCTAAGGCTTATTTCCCCTTACACTTAAGTTGAACATTGTCCCCAATGTTCTATAGAAGTACCCATAAAAATGAATAAAGGGAAAAGAAAACAAGTAAAAGAAACTAGTACTCCCTTGGTTTGCTCAATAATGGAGAGAAACATGCGATAACTAGTTAAATCGTCCTCCAAGAATCATCCAATGAAACTTCCTAAGAACTTCCAAGCTTCTTCTCGTCAAATATAACCTGTAATCAAAGACAAAGACAACTACACCAAGCGTAAAATACATGGGATAGATATAAATACAATAAGAGTTTAGGGTTTCGACTCTATGAAAGCAGTAAAGATAGGATGAGAGTAATGATATAATTATAGGTTTATGCAGGTTTACAAAAGAATTACAAATCTTAAATATTGCACATTTTATTTTTCAAAAATATTTGAAAAAATTCAAAAATTTTACATAGCTGGAGAAACGACGACGTCGGGTGTTATCTCGACGCCGTCTCCAGGCACTGTGAAAAATCTTTCTTCGTTTTTAATGAGAAATTTCCTGCATGCAATTTTATTAGTCAAATCCGAAGAAAGCACTGCATAAAAACCTGGAATTAATTGTTACAATCATATGACTCGAAACTGACGCGAATTAATCTAAACTATTTATTTTAAATATTTGAATTGGTTCTAAAAACTGGATATTTCCCCTACACTTATTTTGTTGCAAAATACCTTTGATTGCAAATAAGACAAAGTTACAAACAAACAAAGCATGATTACAAAAATCATTCAAACATAATAAAACAAAGAATAAAGAATTAAAACACAAGACACTCCTAGTTTGCGAGAAAAGTAAATATTGGGTTGCCTCCCAAAAAGCGCTTTTCTTTATTTATGAGTCTTGTAGCTAGACTCGAAGTCACACGTCCTTACGTGACTTCTCCTTCATCCATTCCATCTAAGTATTCAGGTCCGAGCTTAATGGTGTCTCTATAAAATCCATCTTCTAAGTCGAATGACTTCCTACATCCTCTATCATAGTCGTCCTCACTGGGTATTACCCTAGATGATAATAAGTCATGACCCTCGCTAGACAATTCGCTCCTCTATGGGTCCTTATATGGTGTTTTAAAGGTAATCTCTTTAATCCCATCTGTGAAAGTCATTAACCCGTATTTCCTATTTATAGCTAGGCAGGCCATCTCAACGAAGGGCCGTCCAAATACTACGTTTGACAAGCTAGGATCAATATTAGTCGCAATACTTTCCAAGATGGTGAAATCCATGACGTAACTCATATTTCCTACAAATACGTGTATATCCATTCCTAACCCTACAAAAATTTTTCCCAAATACTCATATCCATTCTTTCTAATAGAGTTATAGTAGGCCAAGGACATGATGTTTACGGGTAGGTCGACATCAATGTATGCGTTAGCCATAAATTTATGTCCAATCATGCAGGGAATTTTAAGGTTTCTTGGGTCACCCTTTCTTATCCTAAAGTCATAATTGAGTGAGCATTTAGACATTTCCTTAATCATCGACTCATAAACCGATTCCTCACTTGTGTCAACTAAATCTAGAGGCTCTTCAACATCTAGCCATTCTATTCCATCGTCATTCCTGTTAGGCCCTAAACTGTCAATATCAGTCGTATCTTTCAGCTCCTATTGTGGTGTATCTCTTTGTTCTTCATTGTGTGCCATGGTGTTGGTGTCTCTGGGGTTCCCCTCTTTTCCTCGCTCTTTTACTTCCGATTCATCATTTTGGGGTTCGGTTAGTTGCTTAGGACATATTGTGATGGCATTGATTGAACCATGGATTTGGGTTGAGCATTGCGGGTCTTTAGTTGGGTAAGAAGGAGCAAAAAAACTAGGGGGGGTACTCAGTTTTAGGTTCTTAACTGTATCGCTAGGTAGCGCTCTCGCTATTCGATCGGTGATGGCCTTCAACACTGTGTTGATTTTGTTGGTCATCTCATTCTGTTATTGTTTGAAATCGGTTTCAAACTTGGACAGTCTAGCATCTTGAGATGCCATGAAGTTGGATACCAATCCTTCTAGATTGATTGATTGTTAAAGCTTTGAGGACGGTTGTTGAAGGAATGGTTCAGGATTGAATAGTTAGGTTGGAACTGGTTAGGTGGGTTTGAAATTTTATTTTAGGAATTTTGGGGTTGTCTCCACCTTAGGTTTGGGTAACTTTTCTATGATGGATTGTAGGTGTCACCAAAATTATTTTGCTCGGGCTTAAAAGTGTACCACTTACCTCCTGCTTCATCGATACGCGAGGATGCGTATTCAACCAAAGGCTTGTTCGGGATCTTCCATTCAATACTGAGTGTCGTGGGGACCACTATAGATTCCACATGAGGTAGTGATTTTGTTCACTTGAGTAGGTTGCATCGGAGCAAGATGAGCTTCCATCAAGCGTTGGACTTGATTTTTAAGCTCGATTGGACAGCGGTCGGATGTACTCGAGACATCTTAAGGCAAAGCGATTGCCTTGATCGGCTTAGCGAAATCCCTTGGGTCGTTCTAATTTTCGTTGTCATGAGGGCGAGGTCCTCTAATAATGCTCAGGATTCTTTGACGTTTCGGTCACGAAGCTTACAAGTGGCCGATTGGTCAATGGTTCATCTTGTGACGGGATTGACATGGTCATAAAATATTTGGACTTGGAGCCAAAGGTCGATGCCATGATAAGGGAATTTTTGTAGTAAGTCATTGAAACGAGTCCATGCTTTTGATAAAGATTCTCCATGATGTTGTTGGAACATCAGGATATCATTGCAGAGTTTTAGAGTCCTTCTCGGTGGAAAGAATTGAGCAAGGAAACGAGTAGTAAGATCCTCCCATGTGGTGATGGATCATGCTGGGGTGATGGATCATGCTGGAAGTCGTTCAAGTCAATTGCAAGCTTGACCGGGAAGAGAAAATTAAAATAAACGCATGCGCGTTCTTTCCCTATTTGCACCGTCAAGGTCAAGTAAGCCCACAAGTTTTAAGAAATCCTTAAGGTGCTGGTTTGGATCCTCGGATCGAAGTCCGTGCAATGAGCATCCGTTTTGCACCAACCGGATGGTGTCGGATCAAAGAGGTACTACGTTGTTCCCTACGGAGAGCTCAATGGTATTCCTATGGTCTTCGTGGCTAGGTTTAGAGTAATCTCCAAGAGTACAGATAGGATTCTCGTCTCCCATGGAGGTTGACAAGAATGGGTTACGAAACAATTAACACAAATAAAAGATAGACTACGAGAAAGCTAATATACGAAATTAAAATCTCACTTGAAAGGATTCAAGCAAGTAGAACTAATTAAACTATGATCAAAACCTAACTATTCCCCACGCAGCGGCGCCAAAAACTTGATGCGGTCGTCGTAGGACTTCTACAAGAAATTTTACATCTCCCTAGGCAAAGTACCTAACCGTTGTAGTAGTAGTATAAGCAAGACTCAGGGGTTGTTATCATTCTCTAGGGGAATAGGTTGGGAAGGCTTGATCACTGTCTAACAAAATTCTAGGGGTTGAGAGAAGATTCTTTTTGTGTTTTTATATTTTATGAAAACAATTAAATTTATGGTTTGAGAGGTTTGGTTTGTTTATCTATTAACTAATATCTAATCTACTGGTGATAACTTTATGATAATTAAATGTGTTTACTTAATTATGCATTACTTATCAAATTGCTTTTCCTAATCCTGTTGCCTTGTCACACTTGTGATGATCTGTGTAAGTATTTCCTAGGTCATGAACGGATTACACGAACCTGCCGTCTATTTAATATTCTGTTAAGGCAACACACAAGTAAGGTAGTATGAAGACTGTTACCCGATGGTATCCTTTCTATGCACTCGCATTTCCTTAGACGTGTCTACAGCGATACTGACAAAAGCTGGTTTTCTAAAGCCTAACGCGAACATTCATCAATAAAAAGAAACATTAATAGGATCTACAATCCGACTTTCATGCAATCATAATCAAATACAAATGAGGGTTTATCCTCGCATGTTATAAGAAAAGCAAGAGAATAAATCAATCAAACAACACATAGACATATTGAATGATTAATGATAAATAACCTTACTTGATTAAAATATGGACTGAAGGTATTACAATAGGGTTTTGAGGCCCTAAAAATGACCTACAAAGCTGCTACAAAGACTAGGGTTCGTCTCCCAAAGGTTATACAAAGTTACACACTTAAAACCCTAAAGTCGGTTTAGTATATATAAAGATATCGCTGCGATGGCGTCGCGTTGTAGTCCTGACGCCATCGCTGCATGGATGATTCTAGATCCTTTTTAAGTTGGCCACGTCCTGACGTCGTCACTAGATCTCTGACGCCGTCACTTGATAGATCACGACGGCGTCGCTTTATGCCTGCGACGCCGTCTCCACGCTTTGTAAACAATACTTCTTCATGGATTTGTCTGTTTCTTCTCCAAATGAGCCCAAGTCACGTGTATTTCCTCCAAATGCCATCCAAGTGCTAAAAACCTGAAAATAAACGATTAAGCACATAATCTGGGCATATTTTCATGATTTAGGGGTTTAAATGACCTCGAAATAGTGTATAAAATGACACCTCATCATTATTGTATCTTGAAATATTTGGTTGGGCTTAATAGGCCGAAAAGCCCAATAAGCAAATGAGCTTTCCTACCTAGACAATAACAATATGAGGGTCATTTAACCTACTCTTTAAAAGAATTTTACACTCAACTCTTCAGCCTCGTGTATTAAAAGCAAGGAATCGTATATACTAGCACTTCACATAGTGTTTTGGGAATTATCTCTTCTCTCTCGGGTGTATAATAAATCTAATAACTATGAGGAACAGAAAAATCAACACTCATTACCTGTCTAGCATATAAATTGCCTAGAATTGGAAAGGATCAAACCTCCACCGCTAGGTGCAAGCATTATTCATTACTATCCAAGAGGTCTTTTAAAGGGTTGTGTGGTGTAGGTGTAAGATAACATTAATGGAAACAGAAACGGATGAGATACATTTGGGTGGTGACTTTGGGTGAATTTGGATTGGATGGGTTAGCTAATTATTTATAAGAATACACGTTGGTTTGGTTGCTAATCCAAAGACTCGAACAAAATATACAAACTCTACAAAACCCTATACCAATCTCTTTCTTTTTCTTTTCTTGACTCTAATATAAACATAAACATAAGCAAATAATATTTTTTCACTCTTTTTTTATATACATACATTTTTTTCGTACACTTTTGCCCTGCCATTGCTTAAACATATAATACATCATGGGGGTTTATAGATACACCCCTACACTTGAACTTTTACTTAATCAATTATTGACAATCTAAACTAATACTCCGAATTGAGATGGATCAAAATAACATGGGAGCTTTATTGAGCTCTATTGGGGTAAATAAATTTCTCTTTCCCAATTCTTCATAAGATGAATACTACCATGAATCCCAATCGTCCTAAAACTGTATTTAGAAGGATAGGGACTTAGCAACCGTGTACTCAATTAACTTAGGCTAACATAATAATGTACTAAAAGTGAGTACATACAAGGTAGGCTAAGGCGATTTAAGTGTAACGTTTGGTTTAGGGGTGACAATGCTCTTCATTAATAGATACGATTATAGAAATTAGAGAACCATGGAAAAAGGATAGGCTTAGGAGGGTCATTGTACTAGGGGTATCTGCACTAAAAAAATGAGTGCATGGCAAGGGTGTGAGATAGTTATAGAGTCGATGCGACCATAATAACAATTACAGGTTTAAAACATGGTTTAATCCTAGTGCCTCTTTTCTAGCAAATCCTAATACTTACTATGCAGTCTCAGGATGCATCACAAAAACAAGTTTTAGAATTTAATATACTACCGGTACACTCATATAATTTTATTCCCGATACCCAATGCTCCTGAAAAGGCGACACAGGGACCATACATAACAATCGTAATGAAAACGCAATACGACACATATGACTGCATTTGAACATTAACTCAAGAAAACTAAAGGTACAAATTATCTTGAGTATCAATAATGGATACCCAAATTCCTAAAGATCTAAAGGCGAACCTCACATTTTTGGGGTGAAATTTTGAGGGTTTTTATGCTACTCATACACATTCCTATCCATGAGATGCTATTACTACTCAGTTTTTGTCGGTATGTGTCATAATTTTTTTTAATTTTGGTTAAAATTACCTTTTATGCTATGTTTCGATATATTACCCATCATTTTAAGGACAAAGCAGATGGAAAATGAAAGAATAGTTTCTAAGGCTTATTTCCCCCTACACTTAAGTTGAACATTGCCCTCAATGTTCTATAGAAGTACCTGTGAAAACGAATAAAAGGAAAATAAAATAAGTAAAAGAAACTAGTACTCCCCTGGTTTGCTCAATAATGGAGAAGAAACATGCGATAACTGGTTAGATCATCCTTCAAGAATCGTCTAATAAAACTTCCTAAGAACTTCCAAGCTTCTTCTCATCAAATATAACCTGTAATCAAAGACAAAGACAACTATACCAAGCATAAAATCCATGGGATAGATATAAATACAATGAGAGTTTAGGGTTTCGACTTTATGAAAGCAGTAAAGATAGGATGAGAGTAATGATATAATTATAGGTTTATGCAGGTTAACAAAATAATTACAAATCTTAAATATTGCACATTTTATTTTTCAGAAATACTTGAAATTTTTTGAATTTTTACATAGCTGGAGCAGCTATGCCGTCGGGTGTTTATCCCGACGCCGTCTCTAGCGTCTGTGAAAAATAATTCTTCGTTTTTAATGAGAAATTTCCTGCACGCAATTTTATTAGTCAAATATGAAGAAAGTACTGCATAAAAACCTAGAATTAATTGTTACAATCATATGACGCGAAACTGGCGCGAATTAATCTAAAGCATTTATTTTAAATGTTTGAATTAGTTCTAAAAACCGGATATTTCCCTTACATTTATTTTGTTGCAAAATACCTTTGATTGCAAATAAGACGAAGTTATAAACAAAACAAAGCATGATTACAAAGTAATTCAAACATAATAAAACAAACAATAAATAATTAAAATACAAGACACACCTAATTGCAGGAAAAGTGAATATTGGGTTTCCTCCCATAAAGCGCTTTTCTTTATTTACGAGTCTTTTAGCTAGACTCGAAGTCACACGTCCTTACGTGACTTCATGAATGCTCACGTATCCATGAATGAGTTATTCTTTCATACTTTCATCTACTTGGTATTCGGGACCTAAGTTCAAACAATTCTTGTACATAAATTTGTTCTTTTCTTACGCATTCTTAAACCCGTAGGTTAGATCTCTTTGACTTATCACAATGATGGGTGGGATATTACTCCATGATACATGCCCCCAACGTTTAAATCTGGGTATGGTGTGTGGCATTTGGAATGTGTAATTATCAAAGATCCTATTGAAAGACATTAGTCCCTTCAACTAAGGGACCGTCCAAATACTCCGAGAATTTGACAGCTAGGATCCATATTAGTCGCAATACTATCCAAGATGGTGAAATCCATAATGTAACTCATATTTCCTACAAATACGTGCATATCCCTTCCCAATCCTATGAAATTTCTTCCCATATACTCATATCTATTCTTTCTAATAGAGTTATAATAGGCCAAGGACATGATGTTCATGGGTAGGTCAACATCAATGTATGCGTTAGCTGTAAACTTATGTTCAATCCTGCAAGGAATTTTAAGGTTTCTTGGGTCACCCTTTTTTATCCTAAAGTCATAATTGAGCGAGCATTTAGGCATTTCCTGAATCAGCGATTCATAAACCAATTCCTCGCTCGTGTCAATTAAATCTAGAGGCTCTTCAACATCTAGCATTTCTATTTAATTCGTCATTCAAGGTACGGGCCCTAACTTGTCAATAGCAGTCGTATCTTTCAGCTTCGGTTGTGGTGTATCTCTTTTGTGCTTCATTGTGTTGTATGCCATGGAGTTGGTGTCTCCAAGGTTCCCCTTCTTCCTCGCCTTTATTCCGATCTATTTTGGGTTCAGTGGTTGCTTGAAGAATATTGTGATGGCATTGATCGAACCATGGATTTGGGTTGAGCATTACGGGTCTTCAGTTGGGTAAGAATGAGCAGAAAAAACTGGGGGGTACTCAGTTTTAGGTTCTTAACTGTATCGCTAGGTAGCGCTCTCGCTATTCGATCGGTGATGGCCTTCAACACTGTGTTGATTTTGTTGGTCATCTCATTCTGTTATTGTTTGAAATCGGTTTCAAACTTGGACAGTCTAGCGTCTTGAGATGCCATGAAGTTGGATACCAATCCTTCTAGATTGATTGATTGTTAAAGCTTTGAGGAAGGTTATTGAATGAATGGTTCAGGATTGAACCGTTAGGTTGGAACCGGTTAGGTGGGTTTGAAAATTTATTTTAGGAATTTTGGGGTTGTCTCCACTTTAGGTTTGGGTGACTTTTCCATGATGGATTGTAGGTGTCACCAAAATTGTTTTGCTCGGGCTTAAAAGTGTACCACTTACCTCCTGCTTCATCGGTACGCAAGGATGCGTATTCAACAAAGGCTTGTTTGGGATCTTCCATGCAATACTGAGTGCCATGGGGACCACTACAAATTTCACATGAGGTAGTGATTATGTTCACTTGAGTAGATTGCATCGGAGCAAGATGAGCTTTCATCAAGCGTTGGACTTGATTTTCAAGCTCGATTAGACAGCGGTCGGATGTACTCGAGACATCTTGAGGCAAAGCGATTGCCTTGATCGGCTTAGCGAAATCCCTTGGGTCGTTCTAATTTTCGTTGTCATGAGGGCGAGGACCTCTAATAATGCCCATGATTCTTCGACGTTTTGGTCACGAAGCTTACAAGTGGCCGTTTGGTCAATGGTTCATCTTGTGACGGGATTGACATGGTCATAAAATATTTGGACTTGGAGCCAAAGGTCGATGCCATGATGAGGGAATTTTTGTAGTAAGTCCTTGAAACGAGTTCATGCTTCTGATAGAGATTCTCCATGATGTTGTTGGAACATCAGGATATCATTATGGAGTTTTGCAGTCCTTCTCGGTGGAAAGAATTGAGCAAGGAAACGTGTAGTAAGATCCTTCCATATGGTGATGGATCCTGTTGGAAGTCTTCAAAGCCAATTGCTAGCTTTATCGCGAAGAGATATTAAAATAACGCATGCGCGTTCTTTCCCTATTTGCACCGTCAAGGTCAAGTGAGTCCACAAGTTTTAAGAAATCCTTGAGGTGTTGGTTTGGTCCCAGACCGAAGTCCGTTTTTTTTTCAATGAGATCCGTTTTGCACCAACCAGATGTGTCGCAGATCAAAGAGGTACTAAGTTGTTCCCTTACGGATAGCTCAATGGTATTCACGCAGCCTTCGTGGCTAATTTTAGGAGTAATCATCTAAGAGTACAGATAAGCTTTCTCGTCGCCATGGAGGTGACGAGAATGGGTTACGAAAAAAATAACACAAATAAAAGATAGACTACGAGAAAGTTAATATACGACATTAAAATCTCACTTGAAAGGATTCAAGCAAGTAGAACTAAGTTAAACTATGATCGAAACCTAACTATTCCCTACGCAGCGGCGCCAAAAACTTGATGCGGTGGCGTAGGATTCTAATCAAGAAATTTTACAACTTCACTGGGATTGTACTATCCGTTGTAGTAGTAGTATAAGGCAAAGACTCAGGGGTTGTTATATTCTCTAGGGGAATAGTTGGGAAGGCTTGATCACGGTCTAACAAAATTTAGGGGTCGAGAGCGAATCTTTTTGTGTTTTTATATTGTAGCATGGAAAAACATTTAAATTTATGGTTTGAGAGGTTTGTTTGTTTATCTATTAATCTAATATCTAATTACTGGTGATAACTGTATGATAATTAATTGTGTGTTACTTAATCATGCCTACTATACAAATTGCTTTTCTATCATGTTGCCTTCTCACACTTGTGATGATATGTGTAAGTATTTCCTAGGTCATGAACGGATTACACGTAACCCGCGTACTATTTAATATTCGTATAAGGCGACATACACAGTAGTGGTAGTATGAAGACTATTACAAGGCCCCTAAGAGTATATTAAATGCGTGTGAAATATCTTAAGAGGGATCAACCATATAAGGGGGTAAGGTAGTATGAAGACTGTTACCCGATGGTATCCTTTCTACGCACTCGCATTTCCCTAGACGTGTCTATAGCGATCTGACAAAGCTGGTTTTCTAATGCCTAACGCGCATATTTATCTAAAAAAGACACATTAATAGGATCTACAATATGACTTTATGCAAAAATCATAGCAAATACTATGTAGGGTTTATTCCTCGCATGTTATAAGAAAAGCAAGAGAATAAATCAATCAAACAACACATTGACATATTGAATGATTAATGATAAATAACCTTACTTGATTAAAATATGGACTGAAGGTATTACAATAGGGTTTTGAGATAATAAAGTCTACAAAGCTCGCTACAACAGACTTAATGTTCTTCTACAAAGGTTATCAAAGTTTACAACTTAAACCCTAAGGCGGTTTAGTATATATCAAGATAGCGGATGCGATCGCGGCTCGGTTGTAGTTCTGACGCCATCGTTGCATGGATGATTCTAGATCCTCTTTAAGTTGGCCACGTCCTGATGCCATCACTAGATCTCTGACGCCGTCACTTGATAGATCACGACGGCGTCGCTTTATGCCTGCGACGCCCTCTCCACGCTTTGTAAACAATACTTTTTATGGGATTTGGTGTAGGTCCGTAATCTTGTCTGTTTCTTCTCCAAATGAGCCCAATCACGTGTATTTCCTCAAATAGGCACCCAAGTGCTAAAAACCTGAAAAAAAATTGATAAGCAAGAACTCTGGGCATATTTGCATGATTTAGGGGGTTAAATGACCCCGAAATAGTGTATAAAATGACACCTCATCATGGTACTGCCTTAATTCCTTTCAAATTGCTTGGTACTAAGTATTATAGAATATGGTTGGTGCTATGAAACTTGCTTTACCAGTTAGAAATAAATATAGTTTTGTTGATGGAACATGGTTAAGAGATTTCTTACAATATAGTGATGCTATTAACGATCAATTTGGGGATAGGTGTAAATGGTATTGTAGAGGATTGGATTATGAATTTTATGTCACAAGATGTTTTTTTTTATGTCTTAACAAGCTCTTAATGAGCCAAGCCTCTTAATCGGTCAGACATTTTGGACGGTTAGACCGTTTGTTTATTTTTTTTTGTTCAAACGCGGTCATAGGTAAACACATCTTAATGGTCTAGACTTGAGAGATGTATCTTAATGCCTCTTATTGACCGCCCCTTCTCCAGCATGAGGACCATTAGGATGTTTACACCTGCAGCCAACACGTACATCGCATTGCTTTTCTCGTTAATTCATTTAGAATCATTTGTGTTTTTAATCGTCCCATTATACGGATGATAGTTTATTTGGGTTTTTGATTGCTTTGTATGTTTTCATATTTACATAATTAAATTGAGACAATTACGTTAGATTTATGGTTATCATATGAATTTAAAAATAATGATATTTGACAATGTAATTTGCATGTTTTCATTATAATAGTTGACTGGTGCATGTTTTCATTACAACATATTTCTATGATCACTAATTGTTGCAGCATCATTTGTAAAGGACCCATTGTATGATTGGCTAGCTAGTTTTCAAATTCAAATTTTATTTGCTAGAAAAGGGGCTTAAATAAAAATTTTTTTTCTTTGCAATATGTTCTATTTGTGGATAACCATGTTCTGATCATTCTTAAATGTATGGTTTATGTGTAAACGGGCTGGTTTATGATATTTTATTTTTACGTTTCTAGAATATGTTAAATTTATGACTCAAATGTTTTCTTTAATGTTCGGATGTGTCCTTTTTTGTAAGAATGAAACTGCTTCCATGATACGTGCCCCCAATGTTTAAACCTAGGTATGGTGTGTGGCATTTGGAATGTGTAATTATCAAAGATTTTATTGAAAGACATTAGTCCCTTAGCGCAATCATATTCGAGTTTAGTGATTTTCCAAAAGGGTTTACCCATTACAACTTCAGCCTTATTTATTTGAATAAATTCTCATATGTCTTCCAATACCACAAGGTTCGTGATGTAGGTGAAGCTGCCTACAAATACGTAGGCATCCCTAACAATGGCAACTAAGTTCTTTCATGTGCTTTC
The DNA here is from genome assembly GCA_026074375.1 of Tanacetum coccineum. Lineage (NCBI taxonomy): Eukaryota > Viridiplantae > Streptophyta > Magnoliopsida > Asterales > Asteraceae > Tanacetum > Tanacetum coccineum. The sequence continues at coordinate 15,549 of BQNB010096503.1, forward strand.
TAATCCTTCTACCATTATAGTATTGTAGGACTTACGAGTAATAATGTTCATTGGTAAAAAGGGGTCAAAGTAGGCGAAAAACTTCCTAAATCCGATCATGCATTCGAATGCCAAGTCATTCCCATCGAAACTATTGATTGCCTTTTCTCGGCGTAGCATTCCAACATTCTCGTACTCAATTAATTCATTAAGTACTTCACCGTCATCTGAATCATTATCTGAATGAGGAAAGGGAGAAACAAGGGGTGTGTCTACCGATTCATCATCGGACTCATGGTCATTCGTGTTAGTCTCATTAGGTTGATTGGCAAAGTCATTAAGGAATTGTTTAATACACTCTAGGCAAGAGTCAACAAAGGCCAAAATTTTTAGTAGCTCGTGGAGCTCTTGGATGGCTTGTGCGTGCAGCGTAGCTGGTAGGACAGGGCGATTATTGGTTGGTGGCAGATTCGCGTTTTTCATAATGAAGAATGGAATAGTCAATGAAAATTACGAACAAACACACAAAGAAAAGATAGACTACGAGAAGGCTAATATATGGAAATTAAATTCTCACTTGAAAGGATTCAAGCGAGTAGCACTAAGTTAAACTATGATCAAAACCTAACTATTCCCCACGCAGCGGCGCCAAAAACTTGATGCGGTCATTGCAAGGGACTTTTATAAGAAGTTTTACAACTCCCTAGGCAGAGTACCTAACCGTTGTAGTAGTAGTAGTATAGGCAAGACTTGGGGGTTGTTATCGTTCTCTAAGGGAATAGGTTGGGAAGGCCTGATCACAGTCTACCAGAATTCTAGGGGTTGAGAGAAGATTATTTTTGTATTTTTATGTATATAAGAAAGTAGGTAAATCTTATGGTTTAAGAGGTTGGTTTGTTTAACTATTAACTAAACTAATATCTAATCTAACTACTGGTGAGAACTTTATGGTAATCAAATGTATTTACTTAATCATGCATTACTTATCAGATTGCTTTTCCTAATCTTGTTGCCTTGTCACACTTGTGATGATCTGTGTAAGTATTTCCAAGGTCGTGAACGGATTACACGAACCCGCCGTCTATTTAATATTCCGTTAATGCAACGCACAAGTAAGGTAGTATGAAGACTATTATAAGGCCCCTAAGAGTATATAAATGCGTGTGAAATACCTTAAGAGGGATCAACCATATAAGTGGGTAAGGTAGTATGAAGACTGTTACCTGATGGTATCCTTTTTACGCACTCGCGTTTCCCTAGACGTGTCTACAACGATACATACAAAAACTGGTTTGCTAAAGCCTAACGCGCACATTCATCAACAAGAAGCAACAGTAATAAGATCTACAATATGACTTTTATGCAATCATAAGCAAATATAAAAGAGGATTTAGCCTCGCATGTTATAAGGAAAGCAAGAGAATAAATCAATCAAACAACACATAGACATATTGAATGATTAATGATAAAACATAGATTGAAGGTAGTACAATAGGGTTTTGAGGCCCTAAAAACGACCTACAAAGCTTCTACAAAGACTAGGGTTTGTCTCCCAAAAGTTATACAAAGTTACACACTTAAAACCCTAAAATTGGTTTTGTATATATAGAGATATCGCTGCAATGGCGTCGCGTTGAAGTCCTGACGCCGTCGCTACGTGGATGATTCTAGATCCTCTTTAAGTCGGCCACGTCCTGACGCCGTTACTAGATCTTTGACGCCGTCACTGGATATATAACGACGACGTCGCTTTATGCCTCCGACGCCGTCTTCACACTCTGTAAGTAATAATTTTTCATGGATTTGGTGTAGGTCCGTAATCTTGTTCATTTCTTCTCCAAATGAGCCCAAGTCACGTGTATTTCCTCTAAATGTCATCCAAGTGCTAAAACCCTAAAAACAAATGATTAAGCATATAATCTGAGCATATTTGCATGATTTAAAGGGTCAAATGACCCCAAAATATGTATAAAATAACACCTTATCACTTCTATAAGTATTATTGTTCCCATTCTACATTATGTGTTAAAACTAATTAGTATTGGGTGGATTATAGAATTTAGGTGCTAATAAGCACTTGATTGTTTCCAATGTTGGTATGTTTAGTGTTGTGGATATATCTAGTTTGAATATTACTGTTGGTCATCCCAATGGAACTTTAGCCATTACAAGTCATGTTGGTAATATGAGATTAACCAACAATGTTGTTCTGTATGATGTTCTTGTTGTTCTTGGTTACTGTGTGAGTTTGTTATCTATTAATAACTTGATTAGAGACAGTAAGATGTTTGTTGTTTTCTATAAGGAAAAAAGTTATATTCAAGACTTGACCAAGCAAAAAACCTTGAGGACTGGTAGTGAGTCTGGAGGTTTATACTCGTTTGATATGCAATCTAATAGTTCTTTGGGTAAGTGTAATATGGTTATGGATTTTAACGTGTCTAAGTTGTTGTGGCATAGTAAACTTGGTCACCCTGCTGATCAAATTATGTCTACTTTGCATAATGAGCTTAATATATCTAAAACTTCTTCTATGCCTATCTGTGAAGTCTGTCATAAGGCTAACCAAATAAGGTAAATATTTCCATTATTTGATCATAAGTCAAAGAAACTTGGTGAACTTGTTCACCTTGACTTCTGGGGCCCTTACAGAGTTACTAACATAGAAGGGTATAGATATTTTTTGACCATAGTCGATGATTTCTCTAAGGTTGTTTGGGTTTACTCAATCAAAACCAAAGATGAAGTGTTTGATGTATTTGTGTCCTTTATTAATTTGATTCACAATCAATTTAATGTTAAACTTAAAAATGTAAGGTCTGATAATGGCACTGAATTTGTGAATAATAAAATGACTATTATGCTTTCAGAGTTGGGTTTAATTCATCAAACATCTTGTGCTCATACTTCTTAGCAAAATAGGATTGTTGAAAGAAAACATAGACACTTGCTAAATGTTACAAGAAGTCTTATGTTTCAGTGGGAATTTTTAAAGTTTTGGTCTAATTATGTTCTGATTGTTGTATATCTTATAAACAGGTTGCCATCGTCTGTCCTAAGTGGTAAGTGTCCTTATGAGTTGGTGCATAATACGAAACCTAGTATTTCCCATATGGGGTCTTTTGGTTGTCTGTGTTTTTTTACTGTCTTAAACAATCATGATAAAAAAAAAATTAAGTCTGAAAAGTGTGTGTTTATTGGGTATTCTACTATTAAAAAAGCCTACAAACTTTTAAGTCTTGATATTAGAAATGTGTCTTACTCAAGAGATGTTAGATTATATGAAACTATTTTTCCTTTTAAAATGAAAACTTGTGATCCTAAGGATGTTGATAGTGTTAATGAAAGTGATCACTTAAGTTCTTTTGATGGTCAAAGTCTCAAAGTCCCAATGATGAAGGGAGGACTTCATCAGTTGAGGATGGTAGTAACCCTCTATCTAAGCATGGTTCAACAGATACTTGTACCAGGAAGGGGTATCTGCAACCAATTTTGATGATCAAAGTCCATCTGAGGGCATTATCATTGATTCTGGTTCTTCACCAACTCATTCTAGTAATATGTTTGATCATGATGGTGATGTGTAGACACCTGGTTTAAGAAGGTCTAGTAGGCAGACTAAATTACATGTTAAGTTTAATGATTGTGTGGTTGGTTCTAATGTGAGATATGGGATTGAAAAATATGTGAACTACTCTTGTTTAAGTAAGCTAAATTTGTCTTTTGCTATTTTTGAATAAGATTGTTGAGCCTATTAGTTATGGTGATGCTTTGAGTAATAATAATTGGATTAAAGCAATGAATAATGAAACTGAAGCATTAAACAAAAATAATACTTGTACTATATGTGATTTGCATATTGGTAGAAAACCTATAGGGTGCAAATGAATTTTTAAGATTAAATACAAAGCATCAGGTGAAATTGAGAGGTATAAGGCTAGGCTTGTTGTTAAGGGTTTTAGTTAAAGAGAAGGTTTTGACTATGATAAAACTTTTAGTCATGTGGTCAAAATGATAATTGTTAGATGCATAATTAGTATTGTTGTGTGCATGAATTGGCCTTTGTATCAAATTGATGTGAATAATTCTTTCTTATATGGAGACTTAGTTGAAGATGTTTATATGTCTCTTCCTCAAGGTTATGACGGTGTAGATAAGTCTAAAGTATGCAAGTTAAATAAGTCTTTATATGGGTTAAAGCAGGCACCAAGGCAATGGAATGCCAAGCTTACCACTACATTGGTAAAGCATTGCCTTTTTCAAAGTAATTTGAATACTCTCTATATGTTAAACATGAAGATTCTGTGTTTATTACTTTGGTTGTGTATGTGGATGACATTGTTATTACTGAAAATGATGAGGCTGGTATAAGTGATTTCAAAAAGTTTTTAAGCACAAAGTTTCAGATTAAAGATTTTGAGGGAATTAAAGTTTTTCTTGGAATTGAAGTTTTAAAAACGATAAAGCAATTTTTTTGTCTCAAATAAAATATTGTCATGAATTGCTTCATGAGTATGGGTTGTTGGTTGCTAAGCCTCTTGATACTCCTTTTCCAGAAAATACTATTTTAAATTTTAAAGAAACTAAAAAGATAAGTACTTAAACGATTTTACTAGTTATCAGAAGTTGGTGGGTAAACTGTTATACTTGAAAAATACAAGGTCATATATCAGTTTTTTGTGCATTGTTTAAACCAACATATGCACAGTCCCTAGCAGTTAGGGATGGCAACGGGTCGGGTTTGGGGCGGGTTTTAATATACCCGTACCAACACCCATTTATAATATCACATCCGTACCCGCCCCATTACCCGGTTAATATTATCCATCGGTTTTTTGGGTTTTCTCGCGGGTATCAGGTATCCCCAATTGAATTTCTCTGAACAAAATAGCGGGTATCAAGATTAAATCACACTAGAACCCACCGACAAAATAAAGTAAAACACCCTAATATATTCAAATTTCTCAAAAGTTATAAAAAACAAATATCTTATCAAACGATTTAATGCTTTCAAATAATTCATGTACAACTTCTAAATATGTTAGATAATAGATATAATCATATAAAAAATACAATGGAAGAAACTATATATAATAAATATATACTCTAACTAATTATAATAGCAATAAAGCGGGTACAACGTCGGGTAAACGGATATGGATACGGGTACGGGTAATCGGGGCGGGTATTACTAAAACCCGTCACCGAACCCGTACCCAGATAATTTTTTTATCAATACCCAAATTCGGATCCAAACCCGCCAACCCGCCGCCGAACCTGACCCAACCAGTCCATGTTTCGGTTTTCCCTGTCGGTTTCGAATGCTTTTGTCATCCCTACTTGTAGTCTCACTTCAAGTTGCATTAAGAGTTTTAAGATAATTGAAAAAGTCACCATGGACTGGGTCACAGTATAATAAAAATTCTGATTTAAAGCTTAGAGCGTATGTTGATGCAGACTAGGCTAAATGTCCTAAAACTAGAAAATCAGTTCCTGGTTTTTGCGTTTTTTTTTGTCTGTCCTTGGTGTCTTGGAAAAGTAAAAAGTAGACCACTTTATCTAAGATTTCGCCTGAGGCAGAATACATGAGTATGGCCTCAGCTACATGTAAAGTGATTTGGCTGGGTAACTTATTGCGCAATCTTAGGTTAAAAGAGTTGTATCCAGTAATTTGTTTTGTGATACAAATAGCTGTTAATCAAGTATTTCATGAGAAAACAAAACACTTTGAGTTGAATGTTCATTTGGTTAGAGAAAGTCACAGCTGGTATCATTAAGACTATGAAGATTCATATTAATTTACAAACTATTGATATTTTTACTAAATGTCTTGAGACTGTGCGACACAACATGTTTTGTAGAAGTCTTGGTATGCAGAATATGTTTGTTGTGAAAGTTGTGGATAAAGTGCAGGTCATAAGTGATGTTACTAAAGAAAAAGATGTTTAGGTTGCTGACTCAAAAGATTGAGGGAGGATGTTGAAGTGTCAAGTTTTGGTCAAAGAATAGTCACGGGGTTTGTGTAGTAATTATTCCAAAGATATTTAGTCTAAAGAGATTTATTGCCGAGTTTGAAGAAGTGATAAAAGAATGAGGGCCAAATTGGAACATTAGCTTATATAAGCTTTACACGGATCTAGGGTTTGCTCATTTATTTGGTCTTTCTTACTTTTGATACTCTCTCTCAAATTATCTAAGTTTGTTATTCTATTTGATATCATCTTTGATATATGTCTAGTTGCAATTATATAAGTTTGTAATCAGGGTCAATCTCTTTATTTGATCTTGAGTTTGTGGCTTGAGTGATTCTTGTAGTGTGATAGATAGCATCTATAATTTGGGACTATGTTTTGTCTTTTGTATTCGTTTGGTGAACACACGTTTTGTGGACTCATCTTCATAAATTATAAGTAATAAAAGAGCACGTAAGGAGGTTTGTTGAGTGCAATACTGATTTAGAGTTATGTTTTTGATAAAGTTAACATTTATGTTACATGAAGACGCGAGATATTTAGTCTTTTAATTTGAATCAGATGCACATGTTGTAACTTAATTGTTCTCATGACCAATTAATGGTTTTCATTATTACTCCATAGCAGGGGTGAGCATATGTCTAAGACCGGACCGGACCGAAGACCGAAATGGTCCATATTGTCGGACCGCGGACCGGAACGAAATGGTAAGGTCCGGTCCAGTTCGGGTAGGTCTTCGGTACGGTCCGGTCCTACACGGCATTATCGTCGGGTTTTTTGTCGGACCGGACCGGACCAAACCGACCGAGGACCGAATTGGTCCAAAATACCGGACCGTGAACCGGACCGAAATACCTTCGGTCCGATCCGGTCCAGTTCGGTCCGGTCAGGTCGACGGTCCGGTATGCTCACCCCTACTCCATAGTATATTATATCCCCTAGCTGGCGCGTGCTAGCATATATCATATATGATAAATGTAAGGTACTATTCTTAGTCAAAACATGAACATCGATCATAAGAGCATTAGGTATCATTAGTATTATTCAATGGTATTATACAGAGGGGTCTTAGAGGGGTGTATAATAAGTGTCGTCGCATAAGGTATCTATTTAAAATGGGCAACATTTTTATTAATGTTGCATATAATTACGTATAATATTAAACATGCATATAATTCATGTTTTTATGTAATACTTCGTATCTCTTTAGTTTAAAAGTGTAATATGGCCTATTTGTTGTTATTGTCTAAAGTCACTGAAAATCACAAGACAGCCTTGGTGTTATAGCAAAAAGTATTGTACCTGGTGTAATAGCAAAAATTGTTTTATCAGCATCTTTAATTTTTTCTTTATAACTCAGAACTTATAGCTTAATCCAAAAGCACCATGTCTCATCACTCAAGTTATAGTGCATCCTGTGCCCCACAAATTTCAAAGTAAAACACACACACGAAGAAAAAAAATCGATGGCTTGGTTGGTAATTTTGGCACCATGCCCTGTAACTTCTACAGTACCGTATAACTTAAGGATCCTTAGGCTGCATGGAGTAATAAGAAACTCACCATTCAAATTGGCAATTCACTCTCGAAATGCTATTCCGGCCCTCCAAACTCACGCGTGAGTTTGTAGTTTTATGGTGAGTGGCTCACCTTCAATGAGTTAGTCACAGGTGGGCCACCATGTTTTTTATTTAATTTATTTAATTTGGTTTGTGAGTGTGTGTGGGTATTTAGTGGGATATTTTATATATAAAGTGAGTATTTTAATGAAATGTGGGTTTAGTTGAAAGGTGAGTGTTATTACGGTTGAAATGTGAGTGATAAAGTTAGAGAGAGAAAGCTGACGTGGGGCTGAGGTGTAAGGTGAGTTTGGTCTTGTTACTCCATCCAGCAAATCCAGCCTTATTGCGTGCTCTAATCATAAGTTTTAGCTACAATAGCTAGTGCTCCAAACATGATTCAGTACATCATAATATGCTACAGTGTGATGATCAGCTTTGACGAATGACAAACAAGCATTGGTTGATGAATGAACGATATATAGCGATGCATGCATGTGCATGGCCCACATGCATGCTCCACAAACCCTGGGGCTTTAAATACGTGCAGGAAATGGGCAAGACATGCAGGCCTATGAAGGTGCATTCACAAACACCATTCATTCAGCACATGCTCTTTCATACATAGATTCTGTTTAATGTAGATTTCAGTCACTCTTCCATGCTCCCTTTGGTCCCAAGTATACCCCCAAGTCATTTTTTATTTATATATTTTATCATACAATATATAGTTGCATTTGCATATGATAAAATTAGAACAGTTAAAATTAGACATGAGAATATGAGATGCATTTCATGATTTCATTAAAACTATAGAAGGCTTGTAACACAAAAAAAATTGAACAATGTGCAATTTCATAACATTAGGGATTCTTGACACAATTTGCTTCGATCAAGATCTATTAACATGAACATGGATGTAAAAAAGATTCATCATATCTGAACACGTACAGCCAGTAAACATAAATCCTCCCGTCATTGTCATAGGTTAATTTCACAAGTTGTAAAGCATATAACCTCGAAGCAGGGCCGGCCCTAGGACTGGACGAGCTGGGCGACCGCCCAAGGCATCAAACCTATAACAGGGGGGCATCAAAATTTTTGGGTGTTTTGGAAATTGATTATTGTGATGAAATGGTGTTGTGGTGAAAAAAACGTTTGCTGGTAGAACCACAGTGTATGGATTGATACAGGTGAAACAAAACATAAAGATAATGAAGGTGGAAGACTGCAAATAAGAAATTTGAAATTATCCGACGAGAAAGATGAAGCTACTGTGAGTCTGTGACGAGGAAGATGAAGCTACAGTAGATTTCATTGGTCTAGAGAGAGAAAGACTTGTACTTTTGTTCATGTAAAAGTGTCACGTGGGTGTACTGATTTACCAATTTATTAAAGTGTTTCAATAGGATTTATCGTACTCCCAAATTAATAGTCGCTTTTTTCATTTTAGGTTGTCTCTATATTATTATCCTCTTTCAAATATACTTGTGAGTATTGTAGCAAGTTTACCATACTGCACCTACTGATACTATAAATTACAAATTTTATTCAAAGCTTTATTTAATTGTATAAGAGTAAAACTGACATTTTATGAAAAAGTAAGAAAGAATGCAGTAATAATTAGGTTTTCTTAAAATGTATGTTTTTTGTTGAGGGACAATAATTTTAGAACGGGAGGAGTAATATAGTAGTAAGAAGTAGAAGAAGAAAAAACAAATAAGTTTAAACATATGCAATTCAATAATTATTCATAATATATTTAGGATCCGTTTGGTATGGGGCATAAGGGGGTTTGGGTTGAAAGGTGGGTGAAATATGTTGTTTGGTATTAATATGTGGGCCCAAAATTTGGTCTCAATGCAAAAGATAATGGCTTGTACAATTATGTAGCCGGGTTTGAAAGTATTTTATTGACATTTTTTGTCATATCCAAAATGACGTGGGCCTCAATTTAACCTCCACCAATTATATTATTTAATAAATATTTCATTACAAAAAATTATACATTCTTTTTTAATATATTTTTAAAATACTAATCTATAACATATATATGAGGCTAACTATGACTGGATAAATATGATTTAGTGACTGTAACGTCACCTCAACGATGACATGGCACACACAAGGCAATAAATTTCTAAAATTTTCGAAAATATGTTATGTTAATACAAATAATGTCTAAAAACGTTATTTATATTTTTCGACCTCTCAATGTTTTGATAATAACAAAATGTGAAAACGTTTACGATAAAATTAAACGTTTATAAATTACTAATTATAAAATTATATTTCTAAGATTAATCACTTAAGGATTTTGCATTCCGTCCGCCGACAACATCGCCGATATTCTTACTAAACCCCTTAAACGTGAATCGTTTAACTATCTACGTCTTGGTTTAGGAATGATGGAACGCATTCCATAAATCATATTAGTCCGCTTCTATTTCTTCTGTCTCAATTCTAGTCCGTGAGGAACAAAAAGGGTGATACATAGCTTTGTTTCCGGTTCGATCGAAAGAAGAAGATAATAACAAATTCACCAATGATAGG
>BQNB010096504.1:0-25610 GCA_026074375.1 Tanacetum coccineum
CCTACTCTTGATTACTTTAAAGTGTTTAGAAGCAAGTGCTTCATCTTAAACACTAAAGATTACCTTACGAAGTTTGACCCAAAGTCATACAAAAGTATCTTTTTAGGTTACTCCCAAAATAGTAAAGCCTACATCATCCTAAACAAACACACCATGAAAATCAAATAATCACTCAACGTGACATTTAATGAAACTCCTCCACCCACTAAGACATCACCATTGGTGGATGATGACTTAGATGAAGAAGAAGCAATTAAGGTTACCAAAAAGAAAAGATTAGAAAATGACATTGAGGATGAAACTTTAGAAATTAACGAAGTAGTCAATATTAAGGAATCTAGGAAACATCCTTTTGAAAATATAAAAGGAAACCTTAACCAAAGAACCCTTAGATCACAAGCCCAAAACCAAAGTAACTTCTTTTGTTTTATATCAACTATAGAACCTAAGAATGTGAATGAAGCCTTAACGAATGATAGTTGGATAGTGGCCATGCAAGAAGAATTAAATCAATTCATTGCTAATGATGTTTGGGAGTTAGTTCGACAACCTAGGAATATGAAAATCATAAGAACTAAGTGGGTATTTAGAAATAAGTTAGACGAGAACGGTATCGTTTCTTGAAAGAAGGCTAGGTTAGTTGCTCAAGGCTATAATCAACAAGAGGGCATCGATTATGATGAAACTTATGCTCTAGTTGCTCGACTTGAGTCAATTAGGATACTGTTAGCTTATGCTTGTGATTTATAATTTAAGCTATTCCAAATGGATGTAAAAAGTGCACTCCTGAATGGTTTTATCAATAAGGAGGTATACGTGGCACAACCTCCAGGATTCATTGACTTTGAAAAACCGAATCATGTTTATAAACTAAAGAACGCTTTATATGGTCTTAAACAAGCACCCAAAGCTTGGTATGATAGATTAAAAGCTTTTCTTATTAAACATGAATACAAAATGGGAATGGTAGATAACACACTTTTTACTAAGAAGAAAAGTTCAAATCTCATCATCGTTCAAATATATATTGACGACATTATATTCGGTTCGACTTGTCAAGACATGTGTGATGAATTTGCCAAAATCATGCATGACGAGTTTGAAATGAGCATGATGGGTGAACTTAACTTCTTCCTTGGATTACAAATATAACAAATGGAAGACGTTATCTTCTTTAATCAATCTAAATATATTAAAGAAATGCTTAAGAAATTTAGCTTAGAAGATTCTAAACCAATGAAAATCCCCATGTCCTCGAATACTAAATTCACAAAAGACGAAGAGTGTGAGTCGGTAGATAGTACCAAGTATCGAGACATGATAGGTAGTTTACTCTACCTAATGACAAGTAGGCCCGATATCATGTTTAGTGTCTGCCTTTGTGCACGCTTCCAAGAGGATCCAAAAACCACTCATCTTGAAGCGGTTAAGCGCATCTTCTGATACACTAAAGGTACTACGCACTTAGGATTATTGTATCCTAAGGGGAACGGCATAGAAATGGTAGTATATGCTGACTCTGATCATGCGGGAGATTATGTGGATAGAAAGAGCACTAGCGGTATTTGTACGTTCGTGTGATGTTGTTTGACATCTTGGTTCTCGAAGAAACAAACCGATCTTGCTATATCCACTACCGAAGCCGAATATGTAAGCGTCGGAAAGGCATGTCAACAAGCACTATGGATGAAACAAGCTCTTATCGACTATGACATCCGACTCGATGACGTCCCGATCATGTGCGACAATACAAGCTTGATTAACCTTAGCAAAAACCCGGTGCAACACTCTCAAACCAAACACATCGAAATTCGTCACCACTTTCTTCATGATAATGTCCAGAAAGGACATATCTCTATTGAAAAAGTGTCGTCCGTTGACAATATCACCGACATTCTCACTAAACCCCTTAAACGTGAATCACTTAACTATCTTCGTCTTGGTTTAGGAATGATGCAACACATTCCATAAATCGTTCTTCTTTTCTTTTATCTCGATTCTAGTCCGTGTTCCACTCCATGTCGTGACAACTTAATTACTTCATCCGAAGTACTTTAAGCATTTTTAATTCGCGAAATGCAAATTAAAACATCACTCTTTCTGTAAAAATTTTGTCAAAAATCGAGTCTAAAACCATCTGCTGAGGGCGACCCCATATCTAGGGTGGCTCCCTGATTAAATTAGGTGGCCCCCATATCAATATGGGACCGCCACCAGTCAGGAACAAAAGACTGTCACCCTTATTTTTGTAAAACACTTAAACAAAGCACTCTTCCTTTTTTCCCCTTCTTCCTCTAACTGGTGCAACGAAACAACCCAAAAACCTTCAAACCTTAAAATCACCCACTAAAACACTAATTGAAGATCAAATCAACACTAATAATCATTTCTAACATCATAAAGATCATCAATTATAAGTCATTTCATCTATTTTCTTTCTAATTTATGTCTAGGGTTCATATTGAACAACAATTCAAAATTAGGGATTTTCATTTTTTCCTTTTGTTCGTGTGAAATTAGGACTATAATAACACAATGTATAACTAATATGCTCCCCGTAGATATAGGATTTACATTATTGAAGTGTGCTTGTCAAAAATTGTTTTCGCACAAAACCCCAATTCTATTTCAAAATTACTCACGTTAGGAACACTATAAGATTGTTTTAATGCATTGTTAATACGTCCTAAAAACATTTTTGCATACATGTATAATGATCTCATAAACAAAATTTGAAGTACATAATTCATATGTATTTTTTGACATGTTTGCATGAGCAAAATTAAATTAAGGAGGGTTTGGGTTAACTCATAGGTTTTTATTTTAGAGTCGAATTAATCATTACTCCACATTTGCTATAGGCACACACTAGGCACTTGTCTAAAGGATATTGAAAATTAAGAATGACATATACTAAAACATTCCTATTGATATTATGTGAAAAAAATGTCTCAAGAAGAACTTGATTATAGCAAAATCTACATCTCATAAATTTCAAATGAACTGTTGGGATTTATAGATTTGATGAGACAAAAGAACAAAAGAATGAAACAAGAGGGACAAATTTGACATTATGGAATTCTACAAAAGATGGAGGATTCTACAAGATATGCTAAAGAAGGAAACAAGATCAACATTGAAGACTTGCTTGAAAAAGATAAAGACTATGATTTGAAAAGATTTAGTTTCCTAATACTCTTATGATTCCTTTGATTGTAAACCTAGATATCTCTATTATATAAAGAGATATCCAGGCGTGTAGTTTGTGTGAACATTACAATGTAGATGTCTAAAGTTTTAGAAGTGTTCTAGGCTTATGGTTCTTTGTAAACGCCTAGAGTGATAGTTGGTTTAGCCTCAAGGATCTTTTGATTCCTGTTATAGTTAGATAACTGTTCTACATTGATCAAGTAGAATTAGGGCTTGGAGTAATTGTTATAGTGAAGATAATGAAGAAAAACCTTTTTATGATATCAATGTTCTCATGCTATTTCTGCTATGCATATACTTTATGTTCATTGTTATCATTATCCTAGATTATTTCTAAACAAACTAGAGCTATAAACGATCTAAGAACTATCACGTGTTTTAGTTCTATCAAGTGGTATCAGAGCCACAGGGATCTCGATCTAAGATACTACAAGGTATTTTATTGGCGAATCTATGATGAAAAGAAGAAGATACAATGGTTCGAGGTGTTTCTGGTTCCTTTGGTACAAGACGATGTTGGTGAATATTAGGGTTTTTCACAAACCCTAATTCTGTAAAAGGAACGTTTGTTGTTGATTTGTTCGTGACAACAAGAAGGCAGCAGGTTTTGTTGTGATAGAAAGAAAAGTAGGGTTTTCATAAACCCTAAACAAGATTGCAACAAGCAGCAGGACAAACCCTAATTCAAGATTTGACAAGGGCAGTAAGAGCACAAGAAGGTGTCTAAACTGATTCGTGTTTTATTGGACATCAAGGGCTAGAAGTAGGTCGATTGAAAGAGCAATTGTGTTTTTGGTCATTAAGATTCATGATCGTGTTCACTTAGTGCTGCTCATTGAATGTTTATGCAGCTTACTGTGTACGCTTACTGCTGCCACGAATGAGCAAAAAGGAAAAGGTATATTACTACTGCTTGTTCATATTTATACTGCTAGGTTTGTTACTATCAGTTCGTATTGCTTGGGATTAATGATTAGTTACAACTGCTCAAGATTATGAGAGTTTTTACTGCTCATGTTATTTAATTCTGCTCGTTTGGAGTGTTTGTACTTCCAATGCACGAGTAGTGCTGCCTGTTAGAAGAACTATAGTAAGTTAATGTTGTTCGTTGTTCTTAAAACTTACTAATGCTGATCACATGTTGGTTTGGGTTTATGTTCAAGTGCTGCTTTTGGTCGTAGATATCACAACCGCTAAGGTGTTAAAAGCAGTATATTTGCACTTGTGAAAAAGGAGCTGCTTTGTGATTGTTTTTGAAAGAATGAAGTTTGTACTGTTTGGGCTTGACGTTAGTTTCTACTGTAATGGATTTTGTTAATGCTGCTATATATACTTTCTGCTGCTAGGGTTTTCAAACTATACACTTAATACTGCTACTTGGTTATTAGTACTGCTAGATTTGGAAAAGCAGTTACTACTGTTCTTTTTTGTTGTGGCTTATTAAGTTTGTACTGCTAGCATTAAAAATCATTGTGGTTAATACTGCTTGGGCTTTATGGATTTAATACTGCTAGCTCTATTTGATATCGGATGACACACACATGGTTTGGATCTCGAATAGAACAAGATGCTTCGTTTAAAGGGAAGCTAACAGACTGATTTTGGTTTAAATGTTTAAAGGCTCGTTTTAAGATTGCTTGAATTAATTGGTTACAGAGATGATTGTTTATGACTTATTTGACAATGAAGTAGAATTACTCGGGTACGTATTTTATCATATCTTTTAGCAGGAGATAACTTATTCATGCGTAGAAACGATGTGATTAAGACTTGACAAATCTAGCAAAGGTGTGTGATATGTGTGAAAACACATATCCATTTTATATCAAAATAGACCCTAAAAAGATGAAATTGCGCTTTAAATGCATGAATATTGCTTGTTTTGTCTTTGTGATTGTGTAGGTACGGATAAAGTAAAAATCCCAAGAAAACGGTTAAAACCGGGCAAACACGAACACGGGAACGGAAGAGCACGCAAAAAGCCGGGAGGAAGCTATCAAAGTCAAAAAGTCAAACCTCAGTCAACCCTTGGTCAAAGTCACAAAAAGACAAAATCCCAAAGTTTCAAAATAAGTCCCTCATTTATAAACCAATTTACAAAAAAATAATCCTTAAAAGTCCTAACGGCAGTTAACTTTTATTTATAAAAGTTAACAATTGTTATCTTTTTATAACAAATCCAAAACTATAGCCTGGCCCAAATCCCCTATAACCTGGCCCAAACCCAAATCAATTATACATCCCGGGTCAACAAAAGTCAACCCCCAACCTTTATAAAAGAAAAAGAAGCGGGAAAAGTGGTTTTACCATTGTTCACCCATCGTCCCCGTTTTACCCAAGGTCAAATCAAAGGGCAAGTTTAAATTGAGGGCTAGAAAGGGTAATTCAGGTGTCAAAGTATAACATGGCAGGGTTAAAATGTCAGTTAAGCCTCTCATTGGCCAATACCCAAGAAGGAATGCTACCATGGATTGAAGAAAGCACAAGGAAAGGGATAATTTTGCACTAATTATACACTCAGAAGAAACACAAGAAGCTACAAACCATGGATTGCCATGCTGGCAATCCGTGTGAGCTCAATAATGATCTAACGGTAGATAAGAAGCATCCAATGATTAGCATATGATCAAGGGCCAAGAGAGGAAGGAGCGTGTAACTACCAAGAGGACTAGAAGCTTCAGAGACAGGCTATATATAGCCACACACTCTCACACACACACACATATCTAGGGTAGCTTTTAGAATAGCTTAATTTTAGCTTTTAGCTTATTTTTCATTTAAATTTAATTTTCAGTTTTTTTAATTTCATCTTTCAAATCCTGTAATCTGTTTTTAGCATTAATAAAATCATAAGTTCAGTTTCATCACTTGTTTACTTATAAGCTTTTTATATAAATCTCAAATAATTTGATCAAATGTTTCATAAGCTATTCTCACAAGCTCTCTACAAGCTTATCCGAGTCTATAAGCTCAGGTTAAGCTCAATTAGTCTTTAATCTACTTTAACTTTAAAAACAGTTAAAAAGCTTGGCTATTTGGATATAAGGCTTATGGAAGGGAAGCTAAAAATAGAAGAGCTTCCAAGGACTTAACTAGCTTATCCAAAAGGATAAGCTAGAGCTATAGACTAAGCTCCTTGAGCATATTGAACCTTTGTTTAGCTAAGGTTGACTGTAAGTGTCCCTTTACTTTTCCTGTCTTGATCTTCTAGCTTAGCTTGTGCTTATTTTGCTTATTACTTAGGTTATTTGTTTTTTTAATTGTTTAATTGAGCTTATTCATCATGTGTCTTCATCTATTTCTAGCTAAAGAAGTTTAGAACTTAGGTTTGTTAAATCTGTCATAAAATCAACCAAAAAGCCAAAAATAATTAGCTTAATCTGTAGATCTTTAATTCTAGCTTAGTTGATTATTGATTTATGTTTATCAAGCTTGTTATAAGCTATTTGAGATCTGATACTTTATATTTTCTAGCTAGATTTCATTTAGTCAAGTTTTAATAAATGTTCATAAGTCTAAAAGAGTGTTTGGATTAGTGCTGTTTGACCCTTAAAAGTCAAACTGAGTTGTGATCTTTGCTTAAATTATTTTCATTATAACTTTGAATCAGTAATAAAATTGTTTTCTTAGGTTAGATTTAAAAATATAAAAAGTTTAAGCTTAACTACTTTGATCATGCACCAGGGGAGGTGTTTGTTTAAGCTAGCTAGTTAGATTTGATCCAAGCCTTCCTAGGCTTGGAATTTTGTTTGCTAAGTAATCAAACACACTCATTGAATGTGTTCAAAAGGGTCGTTTTCTAGTTTTCATTTTCAGAAATTAATAAGTGTTAGGATTTATTTTCCGCACAAAAAGTACTTATATCCATAGTTTACAATTTTGAAATTATTTTTTAAAATCAGGTTAATTTGTTATGTTTCAAGCTTTAAAATCACTAGTTTTCTTTTCATAAAAAAATTCAAATCAGCAAGAGCAATAAACTGTCTGTTTTGTTAATCATTGTCAAATACGCTAAAAGTTTTTCCAAAATAGTTTCAAAGAGCTTTTTCAATACACTTTTTAGTATCAGGCTATTGAGAAGGTGCAAGTCATTTATCTTAAATTCTTACATAGTGCTTAATTTTAGCCTCAAAAGTAGGGATAATAAAATCTGTTTTAGTAGTCCTCATATAACAACATACTCCCGATTTTCAGCTAATAGCTGAGTTTGTGATCCTTATTTCTATTCAATTACTGTAAAATGTAAGAGCTAAGTATTAATAGCTTAGTTGTCATTTTTTTAGTTTTTTACACCCCCCCCATAGCTTATATGGACATTAGCTATTAAGTTTTAAGTAAAATACTAAAAACATAGTTAAGTAGTTTGTCGCCATTTTCAGCTTATTTCTAGCTTATTTAGGGCTTTTCATTAAAAGTTGCTTTTATTAAAGTTGCTTATCTTTAGATGCTTAACAACTTTTGTTCTTTAAGTTTTTTTTTTAAAATATAAAAAAGGGGAAGTGGAAGTCGGGGGTGAGCAAGACTCGAACCCCCGACCTCAACATCTCAACCCTTTATAACTCTACACACACCACACACTACCGCTGTGCCCTTAGGTCTTTTTCATAACACTCTTACACAATTAAATCTTTATAGTCATTTTAGCTTTATAAGCCTAATAAATTGTCACAGCTTATTTCGCGGATTTTTTAATAACTTTATTCTCGCTTATTTTTCTCAAGTTTTTAAGTAGTATAATCTATTTTTTGTAATTTTTCTAGAATTTTTATAGTTCATTATATTTTAATCATTTATTTTCATTAAAATTCTTTTTAAAAAAAATAATAAAAAAATAGAAAAATAAACCAAAAAAATATAAATCTTTTTTTAGAAATTTTTTATCATTTAGAACGTAAGGAAAATTAGTTTGAACTCTCGTAGGTTTATTTTTGAGCATTTTTAGCTTTTAAGGGCTGCGTTTTTTTTTTTTCCCGTTATTTGTTTTTGTGATTTCTTTCAAATTTTTAACGATAAGTTTTCAATTTTGCAAATCCTTATATTTTATACTTATAGAATAGATTATCAATTCAAATTCCTAGTTAAGGTGCTAATTAGGTTTTATTTTTGTTAATTCCGTTTTTCGTCCCGCAATGTTTTAGAAATTTTCTTGCAATTAATTGTTTTAATTAATTTTTAGTACATAGAAAATCAATCAAAAAGATTTGAAAATCATACACTAACATTGTCCCAAAACGAATCGAGGGTATCAATTCACATTTCTTTGGGATACGACCCGGTAATCACTTACCGGTTAAACGTGTTATATTATATATTTTTGTGTTTAAATTGCATTTAATCTTTGTCCTCAAGGATTATTTGTATATTTCTATAAATACTTTGATATATTATATATACGTAAAATTGCTATCGATCAATTTTTGGCGCCGTTGCCGGGGAAGTGTGTTAAGATTCTCTCGTTTGAAGTTTGTTGATCGTGTTTTGGAGAACCTTTCGTTTTCGAAAGTTACGCTTTTAAGAAAATCAAAAATTAAAAAAAAAGTAAAAAATATTTTTCTTTTCTTTTTAGTATAAATAGAAGAAAAAAAATACAAATTTTTTTTCTTTCAATTTATAAAATAAACAAAGTTGGTAAAAGAACACCAACAAATAATACCTTCAATTGAGGTATTATCCATAATAAGTTCCCAACTCGAATCAAAGATTTAAAAACTGCCATTTGTTTCATTTACGAGGATCGCTCACCTTAAAAATAAAAATTTAAGAGCTACCGTGAAGTAAGTTTGATTATTTGGTTCAAGTTGTCTATCTCATTGTCCGTTAAAATTAGATTAAAAACCAAAATAAACTTCTTTTCTTCTATCCATTTAAATCTCTTTTCCTTAACCCTCTAAATGTTTAATTCTTATGGCGACACTTGCACTCTCCACTCCGATCATCGTTTGAACACCACCCTCTTCTAGATTAAGAATGCATGACTTTTTGAGCTTTGTACACTTCCGGATTTTTGTTGTTCAAAGGTAGGATCTTGAAATAAAATTCTTGTTTCACACACACACAAACCTCTCAAGCCATATCAAACCTTCAAAACCCTAGAAAAACAAAATGGTAGAATCATCATCACAAAACCCCTCATCTCCAAACATAAAGGAAGAACTTGAGACTCAAGAAAGACCTGAAAGCCTAAATCCTTTCTTACCTGTAGATTAAGTTGAGTTTACTTTTGATGAAATAACCATTACCACTAACAATGAGGTTGCCTTACTGTACCCCTCACACCCAAAATCTAAATACTTTCAAATTGTCTTAGACTTCATCTCAAAATGTTGTCTAAAATAAGCATTCACTAGAGCACCCAACCAATATGTCGAATACTTAGTTGAGTTCTGGTATACTACAAAGACCTTAGAAGACTCTAAGATATGGGTATCAACTCCTACAGGGGGAATAAGAGGAGAAATAGGCATTACTACTTTTAGGAATGCTCTTAGGGTACACTACCTACCTCACTCAAGTAAATATGTCACTCTACCTTCCTTAGTAGTAGTAAGACCTTGGTTTGCATCAATTAGGTATAGTTGAGAAATTGGGACAAAAGGAACTCTCAAAAAGAGTTTTCTTCCTCCTAGGTGGAGGTTATTGATGGCCCAAATCATTCAGTGTTTAGGAGGAAAGATAGGTGGGCATGATCAAATCTCCAACAAGGATGCCATCATTTTGTATTGTCTGACTGATAAGTGTAGAATAACACATATCCATTTGTACCTAAAATAACCCAAATAAGCCCAAAACAGACCAAAAATGGCAAAAATATGCTTGTATTTGTGTTTTGTGTGTGCAAGTACGGATATATCAAAAATCACAAGAAAACAGTCAAAAGCGGGCAAACACGGACACGAGAATCAGAAGAGTACAGAAGAGTGAACAAAAGCCAAAGCCTCAATCAAAAGAAGCCAAGAAAAGTCAAAATCAGTCAAAGATGGTCAAACTAAGTCAAACACAAAAGGACAAATCCTCAAAATATTTCACTTTGGTCCCTCAACTCTCACAAAAGCCCAAACCCTAGCCCACTTCTCTTTTCCATAAGGGCTAAACTTGCAATTTTCGAATGATATTTATAATTAGAAAAGGGAAAAGAAATGAGAGGGGCTAGTATTGTCAATAGGGTAAAGATTCAACTGAAAATTACCCAACTCAGTAAAAAAAAGGCGCCAAATGCCCAAGTTACTGTTCATCGTCTTCCCAAACGTGCCCTTAACTCAAAACAAAGGGGTTTTCACAATTAGAGGGTACAAAGGACAATTTAGGTGTCCAAGTACACCTTGGCAGTAAGAAACGTCACTCCCCATCTCTGATTGGTCCAATCCCTAAGGAAGAATGCCACGTCAATGGAGAAAGCACAAATTCATGTGGGTTTTTGTGCTAAAACACTCACAAAAGAAGCACAATGACATCCAAAAGGGAATGACACGCTGGCAATCTTCAAGTGTCCACACAAATGATCCAACGGCTTACAATAGCCCTCAAATGATTGAAGAAATGATTGGCTGAGATTAAAAGATTGGAGAGCAAGGCAAGAGGGTCTGGAAGCTTCACCAAATGGCTATAAATAGGCCCCACCTCTCACACACACACTATCTAGGTTTTTAGTAGTTTTTAGTCTAGCTTAAATTTCGTATTTTTCTTAAATGTAATTCTCCTTAAAATATTTTGTAATCTCCTTTTCAAGTAATGTAATCAGTAACTTTCATTAATGAAATTTAGTTTAAGTCATTTATAAGCTCTCTTTTCTTTTTATTCAAAAGCTCTCTTAATAAGCCAAATTGTCTCAATAAGCTAATAAGCTCATTTTAAGCTCTTTCAGTCTATAAGCTGAAATAGAGCTTATTTTAATTCAGTATTAATCTTACCTAAACCTTAAATCAGTTTAACTTACATTTATAATGGACCTTATTGGATATGAGCTTTTTGGAAGGGGATCTTAACTTGGAAGAGATCCCAAGGACTTTACCCTAGCTTATCTAATAAGCTAGGGAGCTTGTAGCTGCCTTTATTGGTCCTCTTGTTTAGCTAGAGGAGTTTGTAAGTTTCTCTTTCATTTCCTTTAATTCTAGCTTTAAATAGTGATCTCATTGCTTTCTATATTTAGATCTGCTTATTTGCTTACTCTCTTTACTTATTAGTGCTTATTTGAGTTTTATCTAGCTAAATCATCTTAGTTGTTTATCTGTTTTCAATTTTCCTAGATAAATCATAGATTTTCATATTATTGACTTAAAAACCTCTAAAAAACCAAAAATATAGTAAAATAGCTAAGATTCTTATATTATGCTTATTTAGTTTGTTCCATCATGCTTATTAAAGTAGTTCTAATCAGTTAATTGTTCTGGTAGTTTAATACGTGTTCATTAAATTTCAACTGTAAAAGCTTTTCCTCAAAACGGCTTAGTTTTTAAAGTGGTGTTTTGGTTAGGAGCACTTTAACCTCTAAGCATTTCACTTGTGTTATTTTGCTATGAGTAGCTAAGTTTTTATTTAAAATTAGTTTTCATTTAGTTTTTATAAATAGAATTCAAAATGTTTCTAATTAGAATGGCTATTCCCTTTTTTCGTACACCAGGCGGTTTTTTGACTTCTTTTTTGCTTGTGAATTTAATTCTAAGTCCTCAAAAGGCTAGATTTTGCTTCTGCACTTTGTTAAACACTCTCTATTAGAGTAGTGCATTTAGGTGTAGATTCCTTATGAAACCTTCACTCCTTGGTTTTACATTTTTGCAAAAGGTTCAACCAGTACTAACATAAGTTAGTACTCAGCAGAAACTTACACTACCATACTAACTTAACAATTAGTACTAAGATCAGAGAGCCTTCACAAGTTAGTACAAGCTGTGTCTTAAGCCGCCAAATTAAGCCATCAAAGTTATGATTTAATCGCCTTATCTTTACATTATAAATCTAGTTTTTATACATTAATAAAATAATAAATCTTGAGATTACATTTTCTATCTTATTTACATAGCTATTTTTGCTGTCAAAATGTTTAAAAAGCCAAAAACAGTACTTAGGATTTAAATTTGTTAACTTAGCTTATGGGTCTAGATTTTCTAGCTTAATGAGATAGTTATAATATTCTTTAATAAGTCCTATAAATTTTCTAGAGGTCTAGTTTAGCTTTTTGTAATTTTAAATGCTCATTTGGATTTTGTTGCTATCTTGCTTATTTTCTGAGTTTGCTTAGTTCATGCTCAAATTTAGTTGTTAAAAAGTACTTCTAGCTTAGATTTCTTTGCATTCATAATTAAAATCACTTTCATAAGCTTCCCCTAAACTCTTTTCCGTTTAGTTTTAAGCCTAATTTTTTGAGCTTATTATAGCTGATTTTAGTGAAAAACTAAAGAGGCCCAAACCCCTAAGTTTTCGTAATAGCTTATTGAGGAAAGCTCTTTTAGACTACTTTAGTTTCAGACTATATGCATTTGTGTAAAGTTGTTTCTCTCCCTACTTCCTTTACAACTTTTGCTCTTATGTTTTAGTTGATAATCACTTTTTAAAATGAATTTAAGCTTATATTTGACTTAGTTTGTTGTCGGGGTTAGTCTCAGGACCATTCCCTGTAATCTGCTTTTCTGAATAGTTGGTTCCGGGTTAATCCTCACCACTGTTAAAATTTTTTTAGCCCGTTAGTCCTTAAGTCTTTTTCATAGTTAGTCCCTAAGTTAGTTTTTAATTAGTTTATTAAGTTTTAATTACTCCATCCGTCTCATATTAAGTGTCCATTTTTGACTTTTTGAATTCTTTTTTCATAAACTTTGACCGTAAATATTTTTCTTTATGTTATATAATGCTTACTGAAAATTATACCAATGAAAATACATTCAAACTCTATCCATTCATATATTTTGCATTGAGTATCATATAAAATAAGAAGAAATAATTAAGGTCAAAGTTGAAGAAAAAAGACTTTAAAAAGTCAAAAATGGACACTTAATATGGGACGGAGGGAGTAATAGTTAGGTTAGGTTTTAATTAGTTTAATTAAACTTTAAGCAAAAAGTAAAAATTAGGGCTTTTATTTTTCTAAGATTTCTGCATGCTTTCTTTATTTAGTATATTTTTTATAAAATTTTTAGGACTTTATTATTAATAGTTTTATTTATTTTATAGTTTTTAATTAGTTTAAATTTTAGAAAATTCATATCTTTTAAACTAAAAAGCCAAAAATAGTAATTTCTATTTCTAAAATTTTCTTTTGTCATATCTTAGGTTTATAAATTTAGTTTACATTTTTAGGGATTAAAATTAGTTTACTTGTTTAATAGTCGCGTTTTATTTGATTTCTGTATTTGATTGATTGTCCATTTTTTAGTAGTCATAGTTTTCCAAACCAGATATCTTTTCTACCTTCAAATCAGGATCCGAACCTAAACGTGGTTTCAATTTCACTAGTCATTGGGGATAACGACCCGGGTGATCACACTTACCCGGTTTAATATACGTATTATATATTATATTATATATATTTTTGAGAGTGAATTTTATCGAGGGTAACTTGGTAATCTTCTTAATTGCTCTTTTAAAGTATTATATTTTATAAATATTTTATAGTATATAAAACTACACATCAAGTTTTTGGCGCCGTTGCCGGGGACTAGTGATTAAGATTCCTACGTTTTGTGTTTGTTGATTTGGTTTGAAGATCCTTTCGTTCTCGAAAGTTTCATTCTTGTTTTAAAATTCAAAAAAAAATTTATAAAATATAAAAAGTAAAAAAATATATATATAAAAAAGTGTTAAGACATGAATGTAGGTTTTCCGTTGGTAGGTTTAAAAAAGAATAAGAAGTCAATCTTTTTTTGGACTCCATTTCCGAGAGCGTGTAAGTTTCTATGCCTTCTTCCTTAAACAATTAATGATGAATAGTTTGTGCTATCTCATAATAGACTTTAAACATCTAGACTTGAAATCATAAGTAAATGAAGGACTTGTTGCTAATCTCAAGTATATTTAAATACGATTTGAATTATATAGGCCTAATAAATTTGCAAATTTCTTTTGTATAAGAAAAAGAGATGAATAGTGATTGTTACGCATAGGCAGCTAGACAAATTTAATTTGGAAAACATAAAGGCTATAAGAAAAACTAGTGATTGTTTCTTCACCAGAGAGCTATTAAAATGATTAATTATCCTGTTCACTTTAAGTTTTTTGCAAATAGAGTTTTACCTTAAAAGTCTAATCAACATATTCAGAGACAAAAACTTTGTCGAAGATGAGTAAAACCACATTTGTAAAATAAATTTTTGTTCGAGTTTATAACTTTGGTTTTCCTAAAACGAAAAGGTTTTACTATTAGCATAAATATTATGTTTAAATAGCCATTAATTAATGTTATTCAGTTTTACTTAAAAAAAAAATCTAGAAAAAAATAGTTGGATGAAAAAAAGATGCATGATAAAAACCTTAAATTTAATAATTGAAATATACAAACACCATCGCAATAAATACATAGGCATATGTCGGTTCGCATCCCGATGTGACAACGAAAGAAAGGTGGAGGATGTATATTTAGGGTTGATAACATAAGAAGTACGTCGAGCTCTTGCCGAGGCGAGGCCGATTGTCGTTGAAATAAAAGTGATACCAATTTCCTAGCCGTAATACGTGTAAATAGAAAATAATAATGTAGCAAAGTTAAGAAAATAAAAAAGTAAAAGTTTTCATCATTTTTCTAAAACCAAGGGATTCTTTTTGAATTAAGGTTTGCAAAAGTCTACAATGCTTTTTCGTCGGAAGTTCCTACCGTTTCCGGTTATATTCTCCCGATGGTGGCATAAAGCCTTACACTTTTACCCGATTGAAGTGGGATCCCTAAGAAGAAATCATTCAAGGGTCAAGGAAACCAAACGATGTCCCCTTGGCTACAGAATTTTTATGTTTGCTTTAAGATGTGATCTTGCTAAGTAAAAGCTTGGTCGGATTCCATTCTAACTAAATATGTTTACACAATGGAGTAAATTAATTTGAACACACACACCTAAATATAATGATTTTATGTCGGGAAGAGAATTCACAAGTTTAATTATAAGAAGTCCGTCAGCACTTAGTTTGAAATTAGCAGTGATATTATTTTTAAGCCTAAGCAATGGAAAAGTGGAAAATCGCGGATGATAATTATCATTGACACTTAAATGGGGGGGGTGCTTTTTGTTCTAAGATCCAAAGAATTACCAATGAGTAATGGAAAACAATACCATATGTCAATCACAAATAAATTTGTAGTTTAGGTATTAATTTATCAAGAAAAAACATAAAAAGAGAAAAAATATTTGAAAAAGGGAAGTCGGGTGTTTATTAACCTTGTGATCTCTTGAGCTCTCTCAACAAAAATCTTTGCAACTTTTTTCTAAGGTTTTAGTTTGAGGAATTTTCGGAGGTATTTGGTTTATAAGGGCAATGATATAGGAGCGTGAGGACACGTCAATCGTTTAGTTTGGGGACTTTTTGAATCTAAGTTAAATAACCCATATCTATTTATACTTAAAATAACCAAATTAACCCCAAAACAAGACCAAAAAATAACAAAAACATATGCTTGTATTTGTGTTTTTGAGTGTGGCAGGTTTGGAAAAGTCAAAAAATCAAAGAAACAGTCAAAATCGAGCAAGCAACGGACACGAGAATCTGGAAGAGTACAAAGCCACCGAAAAGTCAAAACCCTAGCCCATGCCCTTTTATATCAACCACAAGGGCTAATTTTTCAAATCCCAAAAGTTATTTATAACTTGAAAAAGGAAAAGAAAGAAGAAGGACCACTTGTGCAAACCCCCCAAACCCAACATATAAACATGTCGACAAACAAGGGCGCCAAAGGTGTAACTAGTACACCTTTCTTCCCCGTTCAACCACCAGGTTAAATCAAAAGGGTTTATTTCCAAATTAAAGTGCTTAGGTCAAATTCATGGAGCTCTCTACACAAATGAAGGGACCAATACAGTCTTTATCAAAGGATTACTTAAACCTCATCCCAATCAAAGGCCACGTCAACATGTGAAAGCACAATATATGTGGGTTTTTTGTGCAAACGACACTCACAAAAGAAGCACAAACGCACATCCGGGGAATGACAACGCTGGCAATCTCAGGAGTCCCACAATTTTGGATCAAACGGCTACAATTGGATGCTCCAAAAGATTGAAGAAATGAAATGGCCCAGGACATAAAAGATTGGCGAGCAAGGCACGAGGGTCCGGAAGCTTCACTTGGCACTAAAAATAGGCCACACTTCTCACACACATACAACTAGTTTTTTTTTTGTAGTAATTTAGTCTATCTTAAAACTCGTATATTCTTTAATGTAATTTTCCCCTTAAAATGATTTTGTAATTTCCATTCCAAGTAATGTAATCAATAACTTTTATAATGAAATTCAGTTTTAACTTAACGTCTCAAGTTCTTTTTCATAAACTCCTCTAATAAGCTAAGTTGTCTCAAATAAGCCTAATAAGCTATATTTTAAAGCTCTTTTCAGTCTATAAGCTGAAACAGATCCTATTGATTCAGTATTAATCTTACTTAAACCGTAAATCATTTAGATCTTTTCATGGATCAGCTTGGAATATGAGCCTTTTTTGAAGGGGATCTTAAATTGGAAGAGATCTCCAAGACTTTACTCCTAGCTTATGCTAATAAAGCTAGGAGCGTGTATCTGCCTTATATAGGTCCACGTGTATAGCTAGAGAATTTGGTAATTTCTCTTTCATTTTCCTTTAAAATTCTAGCTTTAAATAATGATATCAATACTTGGTAAGATTTAGAATCTCTTATTTGTTTTATTCTCTTTGCTTAGTAAGTGCTTATTTGAGTTTTATCTAGCTAAATTCTTCATAGTCTTATCGTGTTTTCAATTTTCTTATTTTCAATCATAGATTTTCATATATATTGATCTTAAAAACCTCTAAAAAACCCAAAAATATAGTAAAATAGAAATAGCCATAGATCTTATATTATTGCTTATATAGTTGTTAAATCATGCTTATTAAAGTAGAGTTCTAATCTGTTAAATTTGCTGGTAGTTAATACTTTTCATTAAATTCATCTTACAAGCTTTTCTCAAAATCTTCATAAGATTTTTAAGGGTGTTTGGTAGGTGCACTTTAACCTCTAAGGATTC
The DNA here is from genome assembly GCA_026074375.1 of Tanacetum coccineum. Classification (NCBI taxonomy): domain Eukaryota; kingdom Viridiplantae; phylum Streptophyta; class Magnoliopsida; order Asterales; family Asteraceae; genus Tanacetum; species Tanacetum coccineum. Next base: position 17,378 of record BQNB010096504.1, read on the forward strand.
AATTTCACTTGTGTTATATACTTGAGTCACTTAAGTTTTCAGTAACTTGAGTTTTTCATTTAGTTTTTAATAAATTAAATTCAAAATGTTCCAAAGAAAGGCTTATTACCTTTTTTTCTACAACAGGCTTTTTTGACTATCGTTTTGCTTGTGAACTTAGATCTAAGTCCATCAAAGGCTTAGATTTTGCTTGCAACTTGGTTAAACATCTCGATTTGAGGTGATTTTTAGTGTAGTATTCCCTAGGAAACCTGCCACTCCTGTGGTTTTTACATTTAGTGCAAATGGTCACCAGTACATAACAGAAGTGAGTACAGCGATACCTTACACTACCTGTCTCACTAACAAGTGTAATTACTCCTTTGCCTTCACAGTTAGTACTGCTAGTGTCTTAAGCCCCCAAATTAGCCATCAAAGTTATGATAAATACCTGTATCTTTTTAGCAATATAAAGCGTCTATTATAGCTTAAAATAGAATAAGTCGTAGATATACATTTTCTAGCTTATTTACAGAGCTCTTATTCATTGGCTGACCAAAAAGTAAAAAGAATGCCAAAAACAGTACTTAGGATTTAAATTGTTAAAATTTTCTTATGGGTCCTAGATTTTCTAGCTTAAATTAGATATAATATAAGTAGTTTAATAAGTCCATAAAGTTCTAGAGACTATATTTAGCGTTTTTTAAAGTTTTTATAGCTCATTTGGATTTGTGCAATCTTGCATATTTTTTCTTCGTATTTTTGCTTAGTTCTGCTCAAATTAGTGTTAAAAAGTACTTCTAGCCTTATATTTTCTTTGCATCATAAAGTTTAACACTTCATAACTTCCCTATACTCTTTTATCCCCTTTTTTAGTTTTTAAGCCTAATTTGAGCTTATTATAGCCGTTTTAGTGAAACTAAGCCCCAAACCCCTAGTTTCTTTACAGCTTAAATGAGGAAGCGCTTTAGAGCTAATCTTTGAGTTTCAGACAATAGTCTTTTGTTAAAAGTTGTTCTCCTAGCTTCCTTTACAACAAGCTCTTTACGTTTGTTGTGATAAGCACTTTTAGAATTTAAGCTTATATTTGGACTTAGTTTGTTGTCGGGGTTAGTCCTCAGGGACCATTCCTGTAATCTTTCTGATTTAGTTGTTTCCAGTTAATCCTACCCTGTTAAATGTTTTAGCCCGTTAGTCCTTAAGTCTTTTTCACAGTTAGTCCCTAAGTTAGTTTTTAATTAGTTTATTAAGTTTTTAAATTAAAAGTAGGAGTAAGGTTTTAATTAATTTAATTAAACTTTAAGCAAAAAGTAAAATTAGGGGCATTTATTTTTCCATAAGAATTTCTGCATGTCGTATCTTTATTTAGTATATTTTTTATAAAATTTTTAGGACTTTATTTTTAATAGTTTTATTATTTTTATAGTTTTTAATTAGTTTAAATTTTAGAAAATTCATAATCATTTTGAAACCTAACAAAGCCAAAAATAGTAATTTCTATTTCTAATTTTTGTTTTTGGTCATATCTTAGGTTTATAAAGTTAGTTTACATTTTTTCGGGATTACAAATTAGTTTACCTTGTTAATATAGTTGCGTTTTATTTGATTCCCGTATTTGATTGATTGTCCCATTTTTAGTATCCAGTTTTTCGCAAACAATATCTTTCAAACCTGAAATCAGATCCGAACCTAAACTGGTTTTCAATTTCACTAGACATGTAGGGATAACGACCCGGGTGATCACACTATACCCTTTAATATAACTATTATATTATTATATTTATATATATTTTTTGAGAGTGAATTTATAGTCGAGGGTAACTTGGTAATCTTCTTAATTGCTCTTTTAAAGTATTATATTTTATAAATATTTTATAGTATATAAAACTACACATCAATGTGCGCCGTTTGAGGCTTTGTATGGTAGAAAGTGTCGTTCCCCGATTATGTGGGCTGAGGTTGGAGAGGGTCAGTTGATAGGACCTAAGTTAGTACAAGAAAACACTGAGAAGATCTCGCAGATTAAGGATAGACTTAAGGCTGTGCGAGATCGTCAGAAAAGTAATTGCCGATAGGAGGAGAAAGCCTCTAGAGTTCAGTGTAGGTGACCATGTCTTGCTCAAAGTATCTCCTTGGAAAGGTGTGGTACGCTTTGGGAAGAAGGGGAAATTAACACCTATATTTGTTGTACCTTTCGAGATCATTGAGAAGGTAAGGGCCCTAATGGCCTCCCCCTACCTGTTTAGAATTTGGCCTGAGGATCTAGAATGGTGTATCATGCCATTTTCAAAGAGTCACAACCTAAGAATTGTTTGTGGCTATCTACCACTGCCCATTGCGATGGAATGAGATCCTAGTAGATTTTAAGTTAAATATTAAGAAAGAATCCGAGGAAATCTGATACTTGAGTTCAGAATGTTTGAAGCGATTCAAAAGTCTGATTTGTCGGTTGTGAGGTGATAAAATGTATAGTTCCAAGTTTTAAATTAACATTTTTCCGACTAAACAAAAACACACTTTTAACGGGCAGTGTAGCCGATCGGTAGTATTACGAGGTAAATTAGTGTGTCGAGCCACTTGAAAGCGAGGTTAAAATCTATCAATTTTATCAAAATATCTTGGGTTACTCTAATTTATGATAAATTCTATTCATTATATAACCTCTATCCTCTTAAATCCTCATTCTAAACAGGAAAATGGGGTTTTCCCAACAGCTGAGAGACTGGCACGGTTTTGGTTTTGACTACAATCAAATCCAAGAGACTTTAATCCCAAACAAGCTAATTTAACAAAAGATAAAAGTGCGGTCAGAGCTATATGTAGAAAAACGTAATTTTTAACCATTTATTAAATCTCCGACTAGAAAGTTGTTTGTTATTATGTCCATGATATTCTTCTCTTCTCTCTAGATGAGCCATATCCTTTTAAGACTTAGGCTTACATCATCTTAAGATCTATAATTCACATTAATTACTGTCACAAATAACATTCCGATAAAGCACCATATTTGCTGATTATAATCTATCTTAGGGATTAAACAATGGTGATCGTGTTAAATCCTAGCTCATAGAGACTTATACAACCCACTAACCCTTCATTGAAATTTCTATACACCTAGCAGACCACTTGTTCCAACTATCCAATAGAACGTTATTAGTTAAATTATCTAGGTTACACCTTCTAGGTCAACACGATCAGTAAACCATGATAATAATTCCAATTAACCTAGTATAAAGCTTGAAGCCTATCCTAATACACAGATTTAGAAGGACAATATTATGGTGAATCCCTATAATTCTAGATGTATAAATTACCATATAGAGAGCTAGTCTGGACTCTAGAAGCCGCTTGTCCGTTTCACTAGATCCATATGAATGATAGATCGCATACAAAACGGTGAACAAGTAAAAATTGTAAACAAAACAAGCAATCAACGATAATTCAAGAAATCGAGATAAAACCAATACCAAACATTCAAATCTATCATAATAATTGGCTAATACTCCAAAAGTGTATTAGCCTTCAAACGACCTAATAAAGACAAAGCAATTATTTATCCAAGGTAAACTAACCGAGTTAAAGAATGATACCAAAAACTGAACGATATACTAAATATATGGAATTACATGTGTCTCCTATTGGGAAAAATGATAGCGTCGCACGACCTTGTTCTGCCTCTTATCTTGTTGAAAAGCACTTATATATTATGGTTTAGGATCGAGCATATGATTTAACACACTTAAAACTCAACTTTTAAGTTTTCTATTAATAAAGCCTGGAAGTCGGTTTTATAACCCGTAAATCCCAGGATTGGATACGGCGTATTGGGAATTTCTTAGAGTAGGGACTACACTTGATATCATCCAGAATATTCACATACTATTTTGTTAGCCTTAAAAAATGTCGGCTAATACGGAATTACATTAGTTTATATTAGGCCGGCCCTGCAGGTACAAAAATTGTTCAAGTTAGTAAGTACGATCGTGACCCAGTCTATAACATCCCCTCCCATACTTCCTTGGAGGTGAGGATTCATAATTTTGTAAAAAGTGTATGGTTTTCTCTCTCTAGAACACACACATCTTCCCTTTTCTCTCACTAATAATATAGCAACTTATTTGTTTAATCCTCCCCGACCTCCGGATCATTCTTGTTAGCTTGTGAATCTTTGGGATAACAATTGGTACCAGAGCTAACCGGGGGTGTATTGTATTCGTGTGTGTTGTGTTTGTGGTTTTGTTGTGGTGGCTTATTTTTGAGCTTATTTATGTTCGGCTTATTTTCTTCCTTTTCATTCATTTGGTATCACTCGCCACGGGTGGGTTTCGTGATTTTTTTTGTTTTGTTTCGTCCACGTTTTCATCAAAACAAAAAATGTTTTTTAATTTTTTTTCTAGTTTTGGACATTACTAGTTTATAGTTTATTTTTTTCTTCTTTCTACTGTTTCACGTCTTTTTTGTTTTGAGTTCCACGTTTCACGTTTTTTTCTTTTTCTAACTGTTTCTTTCTTTTTGTTTCATTTATGTATCACGTTTCCTTAAAACAAGGACGAGCAACAGTTTTAGAAAGATCGAACGAGCATCATTCTATTTGGTTCGAACTAGTGAGCATCGAACGAGTACCATCGAACTAACGAGGATCGAACGAGTAAACTTCACAAGGACCGAACGAGTAGAAAAAGGAAGAGGATCGAACGAGTCCATCGAACTAAAGGGATCGAACGAGTGATTTGTATAAAGGTTCGAACGAGTGAAAAACAAAACTAAGAATCGAACGAGTAGAAAAACGATCGAACGAGTTCCCCTTTTTACAACCGAACGAGCTCCAACATACTTGGACCGATCGAGCTACCTTCTTAAGGAATCGAACGAGTACTCGTTTAAGAATTTTCGGTTTTCGGGTTCGAGTGTCGGCAATCTACGGGACTTATAACGTATACCGTTCCGATCGTGTCGTCGTTTCGATCATCGTGGTATATTCGGATTTCACCGACGATTACCGTATCACTCCGCGAGATCAATAACAATAAACGTCATATATCTTTAATTTGAAACGAAAAAGATGAAAAAAAAATGGAGGGAATTCGCTGTTGTATTACTACAATTTCGAAATGTGCATGTTTAGTCCCTGGACTTCATACTCCATTTATCTTTTGTCCTAACTTTATTATTAATCCCTCATCGTTAAATCAATCTTTCACCATTAATCCTTTCAAGTTATAAATCAAACGTTGCCCTTCAAAGTAAACCGTTTGAGCACCGTTTGCCGTTTTAAGCTCATTAATCGTTTCAAAAGCTTACGCTCTTCAACGTCAACAACGATTTCACCTACAACAATTTTTTTTTATTCACGGTTTTTTCTTGATTTAGTAAAATCCCGTAAAAGTCGATTTATTTTTACGGTTTAAATCATAGAATTGTAAAATCCCGTGAATGTTAATTGATAACAACAACACAACAAACACGATACATAACACTAAAAACGATCTGAATAAGATTCACTTAAACGTCAAAACGGCTATGGAATTTGGATTTTAATGTCAAGTGATCACGAAGTTGATTTGGTATCCCTTATTTGAGCTTTGAAGTGGGTTTCACGAAGGCGTCTACTTATTTCATCATCGAGACTTCCTTCTACTTTCTACCCCTTTTCTTCAAACCCAATCTATCGTTTGACGACTTGCTTGAACGTATACAGTTATGGTTGAGACCATTTGGATTGTCTATTATATAACCCGATGTAAGGAGTTACATTGTAGTACTCTCGTGATATAACTATCACTTAAAAAAGGAGTTACATTTGTTAGTGCTCCACTGTCCACAACGAATGAGGCAGTATGCCGATGTGGATAGTCTAAGAGGTGTTGTACTTATTTTTGGCTCTTAGTTGAGAGTATAGATACTTAGAGGCTTCTTCTGCACCCGTTTTCTTCAATCATCAACATGCAAGCTTAAGTAACAAATTGGGGAATTTCTACTCATATTTCAAGTTTGGTATATCGTTTTAACTTCACCAAGTGGGTCACAATCAATAGCCGACAGAATACGAGGTTGGTAAGTTAGCCATAGAGTAAAAGGTTGAGATGTGATCAGCAACTCGCACAGACATTTGAAATCTACTGGAACGTCAATATTACTCATATCCCTCAGCAAAATCTTCAAAGTTCATTAATGTCTTTCATCACTTTTCAAGATTGTTGCTTATGACAAGAACTTTTTCTCTGGGTATATTGTCGTCACACGTCAAATGATGCTTCCGAGAGTTTCGAAACCATCATGGGGGAATACGTGTACTGATACTTTTTGATGCTATCGGTCAACTTCCAAGGGGAAGTAGTTATTTATATACTACTTCAGTTTATACTACTTCACTTAGTATGGTTTGTGAAGTATTCTGCATGCGTGAGAAGAATTGTTGCTGATCTCTTGCATGTTCCCCCGAACGGATATTCACCAAGACCGAATGTCATGATACAGTATAGAAGCAGTATTAGATGGTGTGGTTGACTGTTTCTTCTACTAAATTCCGTTGTGCACTTTAAATGTCAATGTTAGAAGATCGTTCAAGCTACATCAACGTTTCAGAATCTGCTAAAGATACGGATGTTGGTTTGGGGGGAAGCTGATTCAGAAACTTCGCCAAAAAGAAGTCTATGAAGAAAGCTTTTTAAGACATGCTGCATGATTTGGGGGGAAGTTAATCCAACTCATGCATACTACAATGGTTCCAGAACAAGTCAAGACATAGAAGATCCAAGCTGGAGTACAAGTATCAAGACTAGAAGACAAAGACGACATCTTCAGCATTGGAAGCGCGTTGGATGTCATTTCATTATGTTGTATTTGTACTTGTTAGGAACATTGTAAGTAATTCCGTATGCCCACATATTGGGGGAAGATTGTTAGCCTTAAAATATGTCGGCTAATACGGAATTACATTAGTTTACATTAGCCGGACACGCAGGGACTAGAAATGTCAAGTGTAGTAAGTAGATCATGTCCCGGGCTATATATATCCCCTCCATACTTCCATGGAGGGGTGAGGAAAAACATTTGTCTCATAAGTGTGTGGTTTTTCTCTCTCTAGAAAATACACACACTCTTTCCTTTCTCTCTCTAATAAAATGGCAACTTATTATTTCTATCCTCCCCGACCTCCGGATCATGTCTCTTGTTAGTGAAATCTTATGGTTAACAATTGTCATTAGAGCTGCAGGGGTGTGTTGTATTTATGTTTGTTTTGTGGGTAAAATTCGTGGCTTGATTATTTTATTTTATTTTGGTTCGAAAAATAAAGCAAGAAAAATCAAGGTTTGATCTTTGTTTGTGGTTAAAGGTGTTAAAGATTTGTACTTTCAGGCTTAGAACTATCCCTTGCATCATTACTAGGTGGTTTTAACATCATTTCGTAGCTTTCAAGAAAGTTTGGTGATTTTTTCTTGGCTGCGTTTTGACTAACTGAAGGGGTGTTCTTGATTGCGTTTTGCTTCATTCGTTGCGATTTGCCCAAAGACTTCTTGCGTTTTGTCTCAAAGAAGTCATTGCGATTTGCTCTTGCGTTTTGTTGTTGCGTTTTGCTTATTGAAGACCATTTTTGCAAGCAAGTACAAACGTTATGCTGCCCAAATCGCAACAAATCTTGCGTTTTGCCTAGAAGATCTTGCGTTTTGTTCATTGTGTTTTGCCTCAAAATCTTGCGTTTTGTTCATTGCGTTTTGTCTCAAGATCTTGCGGTTTGTCTTCAAACATTGCGTTTTGTTCACTGCGTTTTGTCTCAAGATTTCATTGCGTTTTGTCTCGGAACTCTTGCGTTTAGTGAAGACTGCGTTTTGTCTCAGAAATCTTGCGTTTTGTGTTGACAGCGTTTTGTCTATACACAAGTGTGCTGCGTTTTGTCCGACCAACTATTGTTGCATTTTGCTTAAACTTGCGTTTTGCTGAACATTGCGTTTTGTCTTAACACTGCGTTTTGTATCACATTCTTTTGGACTTTACAATTTCGGACAAATCTCAAGGACTATCTTCAAGGACGTATAAACTTCTTTTGGACTTAACATACAACCAATCAAACCAACAATCAACTTAATCATACTTGAAACCTTAATTAATTATTCATTCATGGTTTCTTCTTGATTTTGTAAAATCTCGCGAAAGACACGATTCTTTTATTGGTTTTTGTAAAATCCCGTGAACGTTAATTTATTTAAAACCACAATCAATCACTTCATAACACTTAAGATCCGATATCCATTTA
>BQNB010096505.1:0-25610 GCA_026074375.1 Tanacetum coccineum
CAGGATCCAATACGCCGTATCCAGAGAAGACCAATATGCCATATTCAAGTTATGGAAATAAAATATTCTAGAAGATATCAAACGTGGTCCCGACTCCAAGAAACCCCTGATACGCCGTATTGACCTTAGTCAATATGCCGTATCGATCATATTCTAGACCTTATAAATTGAAGACTCAAAATTGAGTTTTCAGTGTGCTAAATCATATTTTTGATACCTAAACCATAAAAGTTGATTTTTAGAAGAGCAGAAGAGGTCTTGCAACGTAATTAATTCCATAGGAAACAACTTGTAATCTCCTATACTCTTGTAATCGTTTAGTTTTTGGTATCATTCGTTAACTCGGTTAGTTTACCTTGGCTAAATTATTACTTTTGTATTGATTATGACGTTTGAAGGCTAATACCTTCGGGTATTAGCCATTATTATGAAGATCTGAATGTTTGGTTTGTTTATCTCGATTGCTTAATTTATCGTTGATTGCTTGTTTATGTTTATTAGTTTATACTTGTTTACATGCTTTTGTATGCGACCTATCATTCAACTGGATCTAGTGATACGGACCAAGTAATCTAGATGTCGGGATGGCTCTCCATATAGTGATTTATACATCTAGACCAATAGGATCACGAATAATAACCTATCTTTGCCCTTAGATTGCGAGCTTAGTTGGACCGGCAGGTGACCCTTGGGATCAACGAGTACGTTCTCAATTAATTGGTAAAGACTTGGTTAGTGGACTACTAGTGTATGAATTGCCTTTAAGCAGTAAGTGGGTAAAGTCTCTATGAGCTAGGGTTTAACAAGATCACCATTGCTTTAATCCCTAAGATAGATTATAATCAGCAAATAAGGATGCTTTATGCGGATACGTTTAATTGTGATAGAATTCTTTGTATCTAGGTCTTAGGAAGAAGTACCGCCTAAGTCTTAAGAATAATATGCCGCCTCAAGATAAGTAATCATTGCACTAAATAAACAAACCCGCGTTCTGATTTGATTAATAGAGGTTAATACAGTTTTCTTATATTTGGCTAGACCGCTCTTTTATCTTCTTTTAATTTGCTTGCGTGTGTTTTAGTGTCTTAAGTTGATTTTAGTCACCACAAAACCTGTGCCAGTCTCTAAGGCTGAAAAACCCTCCTTATCCGTTAGAATTAAGATTAACATAAGTTTATCATGGGTTTAACATAGAATATAATTAACTTAGTCTAGATAACCAAAACATTAATAAATAGAAAGATTGTTTCTCGCTCTTAGTGATCGACACCCTACATACCACGAAACTCCCATCGATCGGGTACACTGCCTGTTAAAGTGTTCTTTTTGGTAAAGTCGAAAAAATATAAATTTAAAACTTGAAACATAAATTACAACCACACAACGACATATCAAGTTTTTGGCGCGGTTGCCGGGGAGTGAAAATTTAATCTTGATTTTTTGATATTTTGGTTTTTAACATTAGATTAATCTAACCTTTAGGATTAGTGTAATTTAGATTAGTGTATAATTCTGTATATTCTGTATATTCTGTATATTTGCTTGTATTTTTGTTTTTTTAATTGCTTATTAGTTTAGTTGTTTGTGTGTTTAATTGTTTTCCAATACATTGTTCTGGTCGATAACCTGATACGGCGTATCCACTTCCATTGGATACGGCGTATCCAACTTTATTATCCAATATAGCGTATTCGTTCAAAATATTAATATGGCGTATTCAGAGCCATTGAATACGGCGTATTGAGCATTTGATACAGTAACAGAACTGGTTTTTCGCACTCGATTTCCATATATCTGTATTTTCTTTCTCCCAAGCATATCCTACTGATTGTTTATCCCTTGTTTTCAGGTTGTGCATGTGATTCTTGGAAAAGTTACCCAAACCTTAGGTGGAGACAACCCTAAAATTACCAAAATAATTTTTCAAACCCACCTAACCGGTTCTAATCCAATGGTTCGATCTTGAATCGTTCCTTTAACGACAATCCTCGAAGCTTTAACAATCAATCAAATCTTAAAGGATTGGTATCTAGTTTCATGGCATCTCAAGACACTAGACTGTCCAAGTTTGAAGCCGATTTCAAACAACAGCAAAGTGAGATGACCAACAAAATCGACACGATATTGAGGGCCATCACCGACCAAATAGCGGGCACACTACCTAGCGACACGGTTAAGAACCCAAAACGGAGTACTTCCCAAGTTTTGTCTGCTCATTCCTACCTAAAAATAGATCCCCAATGCTCATCATACCCCTCTACTTCAATCAACGCCATCAAAATATGTTCCACGGATGTAAACATTTCCCAGATAAGCCAGCCGTAAATAGGGATGGGGATTGGAACGCAACAACCAGAAGAACCCAAACCAACTCTTGAAGATGAATTCCAAGATTTTGCATCATCAACCTACCGGTTCTTTGAAAATCAATAATGCAATATTGGATTAAATACGTGTAAAGTCATAGAAAAAGGCAAAAATGGATCACATTCGTCAAGGTCGAAGTAATCTACCAAGATGGAAACCCGGCTAGTTCACTCTACCCATAGATTAGAGGGACTCAAGCCTTTCGACACTTATCTTTTAGTATCATGTGTGAACATAAATCCTAATAATACCCTCTTCAAGAAAGCATAACAACAATATAATAGAATAGACTTGCCAATCTTTGGGTTGGCTGACGGAACCAAATCTTACCCCGTAGGAATTGTCAAAGACGTAGAAGTCCACATAGGAAAACTGAAACTATTAAATGATTTCTACGTAATCGACATGAAGAAAGACCCTGAAACCCCTTTGCTTGTAGGAAGAGGATTCCTTACAACCGCCAATGCAGTTATAGACTGTAGGATGGCCAAGATAGCCGTAAAAGAAAGAATCACTAGGTCGGTATTCGGTGTAAAAAGAGTTGATTTAGGTGAGGAAGAAGCACCATATTGGACCATGCTTAGAAAAGGGAATCGTATAAACCACGCCCTGGCACGAACAGAGTAGGCACACAAACCCCTTACTACGCTAGGAAAGACTTCTTAGACTGCTATTTGCCCGAAGAGTAAAAAATTTGCTAGAGATGCTGAGATCAATCCTTTTAAGGATGTCCTTGTGTTTAGAAGAATGGTTGAATTTTTAGGAGCCATACCCATAAACCTTAAGAGTAACATGTGGGAATCGGAGGACTTGATTAAAAATCTAATTAACTAGGACAAACCACCAAAAAACAGAGATGGAGCATGGCATGCCAAGATTAGACTAATTGACCCAGATGGAGAGGAGTTCACCAAAACCCTACAATCAATCCCCACTACTAGGAAGCTCTCCGAAAGAGAGTCAAAGGGAAATCATCGACTTGGACCACTTCTACGACACTTGAACGTGTGACTTCGAGTCTAGCTGCAAGACTTGTAAATAAAGAAAAGCGCTTTTTGGGAGGCAACCCAATATTTATCTTTCTCGCATTTAGGAGTGTCTTGTGTTTTAATTCTTTATTTTTTATTTTATTAAGTTGAATTATTTGTAATCAGCTTTGATTGTTTTATTAACTTCGTCTTATTTGAAATCAAAGGTATTTTGCAACAAAATAAGTGTAGGGACAATATTCGGTTTTTAAGAACCCAATTCAAACATTTAAAATAAATTGTTTAGATTAATTCGCGTCAGTTTCAAGTCATATGATTGTTATGATTAATTTTAGGTTTTTATGCAGTGCTTTCTTCATATTTGACTAATAAAATTACGTGCAGGAAATTTCTCATTAAAAATGGAGAAGAAATTTTCACAAACGCTGGAGACGGCGTCAGGATTTATCCTAACGGTGTCGCATCTCCAGCTATGTAAAAATTCGAAAATTTTCAAGTATTTCTGAAAAATAAAATTGGTAAAAAAATATTTAAAATTGTAATTCTTTTTGTAAACCTGCATAAACCTATAATTATATCATTACTCTCATCCTATCTTTACTGCTTTCATATAGTCGAAACCCTAAACTCTCATTGTATATTTATCTATCTCGCCAATTTTATGCTCGGTATAGTTGTCTTTGTCTTTGATTACAGGTTATATTTGACGAGAAAAAGCTTGAAACTTCTTAGGAAGTTTTATTGGATGATTTTTGGAGGATGATTTAACCAGTTATCGAATGTTTCTTCTCCATTATTGAGCAAACTAGGGGAGTACTAGTTTCTTTTACTTGTTTTCTTTTCCCTTTATTCGTTTTTACGGTACTACTATAGAACATTATGGAAAATGTTCAACTTAAGTGTAGGGGGAAAATAAGCCTTAGAAACTATTTCTTCATTTGCCATTTGCTTTGTCCTTAAAATGATGAGTAATTGTTAGGATTTATTGATTTGATGATACAAAAACAATGATACAAAAAGAATGATACAAAAGAATGAAACACAAAGGACTAATTCGACATTATTGAATTCTACAAAAGATGGAGGATTCTAGAAGACTTCCTTAAAAGATAAAGATCAAAGATTAGGAAAAGATTTAGTTTCCTAATACAATTAGATTTCCTTGTAAGTCTAGATGGACTCTCTATATAAAGAGATCCCTAGACATTGTTTATGTGTGTGTATTGTTTAATCTCAATATTGATGATAAAATGTAGATAATTATGTTTAATGATATTTTATCAGGTGAAAATCATTAAATAATAACCAAATTTGAGATATGTCTTCATTTAGTCACTTTAACTTTATTTTAATATTAAAAGTCATTTAGTTATGTTTGTAAGTTTTTGAAATGAAAAAAGAGATGAGAAGAGTTTTTTTTTAACAGCAGATTTTTATTAAAACACTAGCAAGAAGCTAGAAAAGATTACAAGATAACAAAATTAGGGTTTTGTAACCAAGTGACCCAATTAACATTACACTTAGATCGACTAGAGCACCACGTATAAGAAAATTAAACTACATCATCGAATAAGGAACATGGATTGTCAATAAGAGTTAAAGATGAAAAGAAGAGAAGATGAATGAAATATATTTTTTTATACCATGTTCCTGAGTTAGGAGAGAAAGGAAGTCATATGTGATGATTTTACAATTATACCCTTAATTATATATAAAAGTTATGTTTTTTATAAGGTCATTTAAGTAATTTTTTTATTAAAAACTTCCTTATATAACTTATCTCTAAATTATCTCACTTTTGGAGAGAAAATTAGGCAAATTTACTCTCCTTTTCTTTTGTCTTCTCTCCGGGAAAAAAACTCTGGAACACGAATTTATTTATTTTCTTCCCACTTCTTTCAAAAATAAAACTCAAGAACGCAGCGTTAAAGTTTTAATAGTGTTTCATCGTTATCTAATTTTTATGTTAGAGTACCCTGATTTTAAGATGTTTTGTAACATCATAAGTGGTTTGAGACTTAGAGAGACCGTGTCAAAATGTCTAGTCTTGTTTTATAAAACCCACCTCAAAACCTTTTACTTAAAACATTTTATCAAACAAGATCAACACATGGAGGTTTATATTTTTACAAAATGATAAAATGAAAATAAACAAATGAGTATAATCTTACTTATTGAAACACTCTTTTCCCGACTCGATTTTTTTCTTTTCGACACAACACAAGACATGACCCGGAATGACTTTCGTTACTTCTCAAGAACACTTTTATATTTCAAATGTGATTCAGACCTTGAAAGTATCTTTAAATAAAAGTAGACTCAAAAAGCTTTCAAACAATATGTGGCACAACCTCTAACGAGCCACGATTCATTCTATACGTCATTTACAAAAACGATAAAAACCACCGAAGCCCTTAGCCGGCGACCAAGTGCCTCAGGAAGGCCACGGCCGTGCGGCTGGGCTCTCCGGCCGGCGGCTAAAGGCCTCAGGCATGCAAAACTTTACCCGACTTACCTTTTTCCGAAACTCGACGCATCACAAGAACTTCCAAAATATATTTAGACATCATAATACACCATTTTCATAACATTTGTGGTCTCAATGACCCACGGGACTTTACAAAGTCACGTGTGTTTTGCCAAACACCTTTTTTGACCCACTTTACACATATCATTTTAGCCTAGCTCATTAATACATAAAATCAGGACTTGCACCTTCAAACCACATTTACAACTCATTTTATGACATGCTTACACTTCACATTTACCAAATACATGACTCAACGACTCAATGGGTTTCAACCTTGTTCAAGCCCGACATCTAACTCTAGTTGCATACACATAAACCAAGTACATCAAATTTTCGAGCTTTCATATCCTAGACCTTGGACAAGGGCATACATCACCAAATATGAACCTACAAATACGGTTAAACAACTAAACCGTAAGCAAAACGCTTAGTAAGTAAAATGGGAAATAACATAGCATTATACGTCATTCATTCATACAAGCATCATAATCATTCGTCGTAAGTCCAAAAAACCTATACATCGCCATTACTTGTACAATAACGCTCAATCCAAATAAAAATTATACAATAACATAGACCACCTTACATACCTTAACTAGTCCATAACTTGTCTAACCATAATCTTGGCTACTTATGCCTAACTAGCCCTTAATCTAACCATAAATCAAGCACCTTAAACCAAAGCTACTGATGAGGTGTCATTTTATACACTTTTTAAGGGTCATTTAACCTCATAAATAATGCAAATATGCCCAAAATACATGCTTAATCGTTTGTTTTTGTGTTTTTAGCATTTGGGAAGATTTTGGAGGAAATACACGTGACTTGGGCTCATTTGGAGAAGAAACAGACAAGATTACAACTCTGCACCAAATCTCATGAAGAAAATGCGTATAGTGGCTGGAGACGGCGTCACAATTCATTGTGACGGCGTCAGAACGTACAAAGGACAACGTCGGGATTTTAATGGCGGCGTCAGGATCCAACCGACTTAAAGAAGCCCTAGAAGATTCGACGGGGCGACGACGTCAGGATTATAAGGCGACGCTGTCGTGCCCATTTTTCTATATATATAAACTCGTTTTTAGGGTTTTAAGTGTGTAACTTTTGGGAGACGAACCCTACCTTTAGAAGTCGATTGTAGCAGCTATTTGGTTCATTTTTAGGGTGTCAAACCCCTCTTGTATCAGCCTTAAACACATGTTTTAATCAAGTGAAGTCTTCTATCTTTTATTATTAAATATGTCTATGTATTGTTTGATTGATTCTTGTTCTTTGCTTTTTTTTAACATGCTATGCTAGATCCATTAGTATTTACTTATGCTTGCATGAAACTTAGTTTGTAGATCCTTTTAATATTGCTTCTTGTGATGGATGTGCGCGTTAAGCTCTAGAAAACTGGCTATAAAATATTACATTAGCATAGACGTCTAAGGAAACATGAGTGTGTAGAAAGGATACCATCGGTAACAGTCTTTATACTACCTTACCCCTAATATGGTTGATCCCTCTTAAGTGTTTTAATGCATGTAATGTACTCTTAGGGGCCTTGTAATAGTCTTCATACTACCTTACCTATGCGTTGCCTTAACGGAATATTACATAGACGACATTTTCATGTAATTCGTTCATGAGTAAGAAAATACTTACACAAATCATCACAAGTGTGACAAAGCAATAGAATTAGGAGAAGCAAACTAAGGAGTAGTGCATGATTAAGTAATACGTTCGTTTACCATATAAGTTTCCACCAAAATTAGTTTAGATTTATTATCAGTTTAATTAGCTAAAACCAAAACCAACCTCTCAAAACCTGAATTTTACTTGCTTTCTAAGAATATAAAAATACCAAAAATAATCTTCTTTCAACCCCTTAGACCTTTGTTATATTATGTTCGAGCCTTCCCATCCTATTCCCCTGGAGAACGATAACAACCCCCGAGTCTTGCCTATACTACACTACAACGGTCAGGTACACTGCCTAGGGAGTTGTAAAACTTTTTGTGAAGTTACAACAACGACCGCACATCAAGTTTTTGGCGCCGCTGCCGGGGAATAGTTAGGTTTCGAATTTTATCTAGCTTAGGTCTACTCGCTTGATTCCTATCAATTGAGATTTTAATTTTTGTCTATTAGCTTTCTTTTAGTCTATCTTTTCTTTGTTCCATCTGTTTGTAAAATCTTTTCGTTTACCTCCATGGGAGATGAAAATCATATCCGTACCCTAGGAGACTATTCCAGACCCAACCACGAGGGCTATCGAAACACCACTGAGCTCCCCGATTGGCACAATGTGGTGCCTCTGCGATCCGACACCATCCGGTTGGTGCAAAACGGATGCTCATTCCACAGAATTCAGTCCGAGGATCCAAACCAACATCTTAAGGATTTTCTAAAACTAGTGGACTTACTAGACCTTAATGTTGAGAACATGTGAAGGACACGCCTACGTTTATTTAAAATTTTGCCTTCGTGGTCAAGCTAGCAATTGGCTTGAACGTCTTTTTGCAGGACCCATCTCCACCCGGGAGGATCGTACTACTCGTTTTCTTGCTCAATTCTTTCCACCAAGAAGGATTGAAAAAACTTTGGAATGACATCTCGATGTTTTAACAACATCAAGGTGAATCTCTTTTTGAAGCATGGACTCGTTTCAAGGACTTACTCTAAAAAGTCCCTCATCATGGCATCGATCTTTAGCTCCAAGTCCAAATCTTTTATGATTATGTCAATCCCGCTACAAAGCGAACCATCGATCAGTCGGCCGATGGTAAGCTTCGTGACAAAAATGCCAAAGAATCCTGGGAATTATTAGAGGACCTAGCCCTCTATGACAACGAAATTTGGAATGACCCAAGAGACTTCGCTAAACCGGTCTAGGCAATCTCTTTGCCTCAAGATGTCCCGAGTACATCCGAACGTCTTCTTATCGAGCTTGAAAATCAATTCCAACGCTTGATGGAAGCTCATCTTGATCCTAAATCATTCGTACAGGTGAACAAAATCACTTCTCCATGCGAGATTCGTAGTGGTTCCCATGACACTCAATATTGCATGGAAAATCCAGAGCAAGCTTTTGTTGATTACGCATCCTCACGTACCGATGAAGCGGGAGGTAAGTAGTTCACTTTCAAACTCGAGCAAAACACTCTTGGTGACACTTATAATCCATTATGGAAAAGTCACCCAAACCTTAGGTGGAGGCAACCTCAAAATTCTTAAAACAATTTTTCAAACCCACCTAATCGTTTTTAGCCAAACGGTTCATTCTCGAACCGCTCATTCAACAACAATCCTTAAAATTTTAATAATTAATCAAATCTTGAAGGATTGGTGTCTAACTTCATGGCATCTCAAGACGCCAGATTGTCTAAGTTTGAAGCCGATTTCAAACAACAACAAGACAAGATGACCAATAAAATGAACACAGTCTTAAATGCCATCAATGATCGAATGACTGGAGCACTCCCAAGTGACACGGTTAAGAAGCCAAACTGAATGTTAACTCCACCTCTCCATTTTTGTCTGCTCATTCTTACCTAACGGAAGACCCCCAATGCTCGTCCTATATCCATAGTTCGATCAATGCTATTACAATGTGCTCTAAGCAAATAAATAAATCTCATAATGACCAACCTCAAGTTAAAACAAAAACGGTCAATGAAGATGGGACACCTCCACGCAAGGGAATTAAAAGCCCGTCAAAATTGCTCTCCCCAAACTACCAATCTCACTCATCTCTAGGAGAACAAAATAAGAATTCAACTTCTCCCAAACGCGTTCATTTCATCAATACAATCACTGTTTTAAGTAAAGATGACAAGCCTGGGGAGAAAGGGATAGTAAAGCCTGGCACTAAGGACGAAGATCGTGACACAATCGTCAAAATTAAGGAGGAATGTAAGGAGTCAGAAGAAAAAGGAAAGGAAGAGAAGGGCGACCCAAAAAACATCAATGCCAACCCACCCTCACCACCTAATCCATCAATTTCATTCATCACATAAAAGGTTCGTAAACTCAATTCGTTCCTTGAATCATTAAACTTAGTTCCCCCGTCATCTAACACAAAATTTATTTGCACAAAAGAAAATGATGAGGACATAATGTTTATTGAAATAATTAAAAAGTATGATGATTCTAGCGAAGAGAAACTAGGAAAGGATGAAAGTGCAGTAACAAGAGAATTAGAGGTAGGGTACTTTGACAGATTTCCAACTAGGAGCGAATTAGCATATCATAAGTACTTAATGTGTGCCCCGATTCCATCTTGTTCTTGAGAAACCCCATTATTGTAGGAGGAAGTCCTTCGAACATTAAAATACCATGCAACATAGGGCATGTGCATGTGGAAAAAGCCTACATAGATCTTAATTCATCTCTAAATGTCATGACCCGTATGCAATATAATTGGATCATGAGGAAACAACTTGAACCTAGGGAAGATCCGGAGGGGATTAGAGAAATAAGCAATTTCACAGGAAGAATTAAGGGAATTCATATCTTCATAGGAATATTCACTTATATTTCAGATTTCATGATTGTTGAAGATATTAGTTCAATCATAGACCATAGGCTGTCACAGGTAGTACTAGGGAAGCCCTTTGTAGAAATATCCAATATGACTCATGACCTATCATTGGGAGTAGTGAAGTTCACCGACGGAACCAATGAGATTGCCTATAAGATGCCTCATAAGATAGAGCAATATAGTTCACTATCAGATTTGGAAAAAGAGCACACGAAATTAGTCTACTTAAGGAATGAGGAGGACAAGAGAAGAAGAGTAGTGTACGTGATGAACAAGATATTAGAGTTCTATAAGGAGTGTTTAAAGCTCAGACCTGAATATTTGACCGGACTTGAAGACGAAGGAGAAGTCACTTAAAGACGTGTGACTCCGAGTCTAGCTACAAGACTCGTTAAATAAACAAAAGCGCTTGTTAGGAGGCAACCTAATTCTTTAATTTAATGCATTTTAGGAGTGTTTTGTGTTTTATTCTTTATTGTTTGTTTTTATATGTTTGAATTATGTGATCATGCTTTGTTTTGTTTTTAACTTCGTCTTAATTACAATCAAATGTATTTTGCATCAAATAAGTGTATGGGAAAATATCCAGTTTCTAAGAACCATTTCAAACATATTAAATAAATTGTTTAAATTAATTCGCGTCTTGTTTCATGTTTGTTAGAGTCATATGATTGTGACAATTAATCTCAGGTTTTATGCAGTATTTTTGCAGGAAATAACTAATAGAATTGCGTGAAGAAAATGTTTCCAAGAAAACGAATGTGAAATTTTCACAGTGTCCAGAGACGGCGTCAGGATTTTTCTTGACGGGGTCACGTTTCTAGACTTGTAAAAATTTTAATTTTCTATTATTTTTGAAAAATTTATTTTGTGTAATTTCCAAAATTTGCAATTTTCTTAAAAACTGCAGAAAACCACGATTACATTAACACAATCATCCTATCTTTACTACTTTTATTGAGTCTAAACCCTAAAAGTTTTGTTGTATATATCATTATCCCGCCGATTTTACACCAAGTGTAGTTGTTTCTTGTCTTTGATTTACAGGTTATATTTGATGAGAAGAAGCCCAAGGGTTCTTAGAAGTTTCATGTGGACGACTACTGGATGACGATTTAGCCAGTTATCATATGTTTCTTCTCCATTATTGAGCAAACCAGAGGAGGAGTACAGTTCTTCTTCTTCCTTCCATTTTTTTCTTTTTTTTAATTTTCCCTTTATTCATTTACGGGTACTTTTTAGAACATTGGAGACAATGTTCAAAATAAGTGTAGGGGAAATAAGGTTTAGAGACTATTCCTTCAATTGCCATTTGCTTTGTCCTTATAATGATGTGTAATATATCGAAACATAGCGTAGATGATAATTTTGACCCAAATTAAAAAAAATTAATGACACATACCGACGAAAACTGAGTATTATTTAGCGTACTGCATTGTTAGGATTTATTTGACTAGCTATCAAAATTCCTTACACTAAATAAAATTTTTCACCCTAAAATGTGAGGTTCGCCTTTAAACTTTTGGAATTCCAGGTATCCATCTTTGTACTAAGATAGTTCTACCCTTTTGCTTTTCTCCAACTTAAGGGCTGACCAATTGCATGTGTCGCATTCATAGATTTGATCGTGCATGTGTGATTTTATCGCCTTTACTGGAGTATTGGTATCGGTTAAAACTATATGAGAGTGTACCGGTAGTATATTAAATTCTAGAACTTGTTTTTGTGATTCATTCCGAGACCGTATTGTGTGAATAGGATTCGCTAAATTGATGAGAAGGTAATAGGATTAACCCATGTTTTAAACCTGTATTTGTTATTATGGTCACCGCAATCATTATAAACTATCCCACCCCTTGCCATACACTTTATTTTCTAGGTGCAGGATTCCTCTAGTTACACCCCTTTCTGAAGCCTATACTTTCTCGATTATGTAATTTATGGTGGATTCCAGATTATTTATTAAAAGAGATTTGTTTATCCCAATACCCATTTGTACACCCCATAATCGCCTTTAGGCCTCCCTCGCGTGTACTCATTTTTAGTACTTTATTGTTATCACCGTTGTAAACCCAGCTAATTATTGCAGGAGAGTACATGTTGCTCAAGTCGATGTCATTTACAGATGTATACAGTTTTAGGATTGATTGCACCCATGATGATTTCAATGTTGATGATTGGGGAATCATGGTAGTTTTTATTTTATGAAGAAATGGGAAAGAAGTCAATCTATTACCCCCATATGTGCTCAATACACTCCATGTTTTGTTGATCCTTTCAATTCGGGTCTGTAATTAGTCAATTGTAATGAGTTAGTAAAAACTTAAGTGTAGGGGTGTGTTTATAAACCCCAAGTTATGTATTATGTTTATTCAAAAAAAAGAGAAAAAAATAGAAAAGAAAAAGAAAGATTTTAATGCAGAGTTTGTATATCTTAGTTCGTATATCTTAGTCCTAGAATGGTCGAGTCTTGGCTTAGCAACGTCTCAGCATGTATTCTTGTATTTAATTAACTCACCATGACCCTAAATCCACCCAAATATATCCCATCTGTTTTTGTTATTGTTTAACTTACACCCAAACATCACAAAGACCTCTTTGATAGTAATTTCTAGTACTTGCGCCTAGCGGTAGAGGTTTTGGATCTTTTACCAAGCCTATGGTAATTTGTATGCTACGAAAGGTAATGAGTGTTAATTTTTAATTTCCCATATTGTTATAATTCATTATACACCCGAGAGAAAGAGAGAATCCAAACACTTATGTGAGGTGCTAGTATATAACTTTCGTGCTTTTAATTACAAGGTCTAGAAGGTTGTGTCATAAACTATCTTTGAAAAGTAAGTTAAATGCCCTTAATACTACTATTGTCTAGGTAGAAAAGTTCATTTGCTTGAGGACAAGCAAATCCCAAGTGTAGGGGTATTTGATGATGTGTCATTTTATACACTTTTTCGGGGTCATTTAACCCTATAAATCATGCAAATATGCCCAAAATATGTGCTTAATCGTTTGTTTTTGTGTTTTTAGCATTTAGGAAGCTTTTGGAGGAAATACACGTGACTTGGGCTCATTTGGAGAAGAAACAGACAAGATTACAACTCTACACCAAATCTCATGAAGAAAATGCGTACAGTGACTAGAGACGGCGTCACGATTCATTGTGACTGCGTCAGGATGTACAAAGGACGAAGTTAGGATTTTGATGACGGCGTCAGGATCCAACCGACTTAAAGAAGCCCTAGAAGATTCGGCGGGGCGACGACGTAAGGAATATAAAGCGACGCCGTCATGCCCGTTTTTCTATATATACAAACCCGTTTTTAGGGTTTTAAGTGTGTAACTTTTGGGAGACGAACCGTACCTTTAGAAGTCGATTGTAGCAGCTATTTGGTTCTTTTTAGGGTGTCAAAACCCTCTTGTATCAGCCTTAAACTCATGTTTTAATCAAGTGAAGTCTTCTATCTTTTATCATTTAATATGTCTATGTGTTGTTTGATTGATTCTTGTTTTTCGCTTCCTTTTAACATGCTAGGCTAGATCCATTAGTATTTACTTATGATTGCATGAAACTTAGTTTGTAGATCCTTTTAATATTGCTTCTTGTGATGGATGTGCGCGTTAGGCTCTAGAAAACTGGCTATAAAATATTACATTGGCATAGACGTCAAGGAAAACGCGAGTGTGTAGAAAAGATACCATTGGTAACAGTCTTCATACTACCTTATTCCTAATATGGTTGATCCCTCTTAAGTGTTTTAATGCATATAGTGTACTCTTAGGGGCCTTGTAATAGTCTTCACACTACCTGATTGTGTCGTTGTGAGATTATTGTTTATGATAGTTTAAGTTTTAAATTTATATTTTGCCGACTTTACCTAAAATAACACGTTAACGGGTAGTGTACCCAGTGTAACATCCGCGATTTAATCAGGTTAGTGATGCCTTGAGAAATGGCTAAGAGTTCGTTTTGTGTGATTTCTTGTGTGCTATGTGTTATATATGTGTGCTAAGTGGTTTGAATAGGTGTATAATATCATTTTGAGGTGTGTGATCATCTCTTTTTGAGTGCGTTGTGTGTGGAGATAAGTATTCTATTTGTTCACGTATAGTGATAATGGAAAAGTAATGACGTATAGCATGCATTGCTACGTCAATAGTTGGATGATTTTGTGTTAAGCGTTTACGGGAAATGTATTGTGTTGGAGATAAGTTAAGTGAGTGAAATATGGAAGTTTATAGCAAACTTTCTAAATATAGAAAGTGAAATGTGAAATGAAAAGTTATTTTAGAAGGTTTAATAAGTTGCGTTTATGTAAAAAGGTTTATCCAAATTAGCTTTGGTTTTATAAAAACTTAAGGTAATGAAGATAATGAGTTAATTAATAATTAAAGAAAAGAAAAAAAAATATAAATAACATATTTATATGTATAAATTTAGAAATTTAAAATAAAAAAATAAAAAAATATATAATTAAGGGGTGTTGTGGGCTGGTTTTGAAGAAAGAAAAAAAAAGAAAACAAAGTTTTACTCTAATTAGGATTCTATGGTTATAAATACAAAACCAATTAAACCCTAAAATCACTTTTTCTCTCCCTTTTTCCTGTGATCTACCGAACCTTCAAGAGAAGAAAAAGAAAAGATTTTTTTTAATCAAGAACAAGTTGGTGATTTAGTGATTCAAGAATCAAGGTTTAGGTATGTTTCAATTAAGATTTTGTTTAGTTTTCTTTAAATCATGTAACAATTAATATGATGGATCATTAGAGTTATAAAATCTTCTGTAATTAAGGATGTTTTAATCATGTTGGAGTGTTTAGAGTTTAATTAGGATCTTATTGATGTAAACGGTTAGGTTTAAATCGCTTTAATTCATGATTTAGAGTTGAGCAGAATTTAGGGTTGTGTTCAACTGATGATATCTAGATGTCAAAAACATGTTTTGATACGATTCCATTGCCTAAATTAAAGTTCAAAGAGTCTATTTTTCAAAAAGTCTGGCCTCGAATGATTTGGAGTTTTGGAAGTTGGTTAAATATTAGTTACAAGAAAAGTTGTCAAAACAGTAAATACGGGTCAGAATTAGGTCATGTTTAGGAGGGTAAAACCCTAACTTAAAAGTGGAATTAAGGTTAGCCAATCTACAGTGATTAAGTTCTATATGTATATAAAGAAACCCTAGAAGGAGAGCTTCTGATTGTGTGTCTAAGTAGGGTAATTAGGGCCATACTTTTTAGTGTGCAATCAGATCCGAATTGGGACAGTTTTGAAGTTGGATTTTATTTGGGATAGTTGCACATGTAATGAGTAGTTGGGAATCACAAGGTAGTTAGTAAACTCATAAATGAACTTAGGTGATTTTTGGTATAATTTATGAAGGTCAGCAAGTAAGGGTTTTAAGAGGCTAAAGTTACACTAAAATTCTGCACTTTTGAACAAATTGTAGTTAACTAGTGTAATGAGTTAATGAAGTGGTTAAGGTTGGGCATGGTGTCGGGGTGACCCATGATGGTTAATCACACCCTTAGACATCCATCATATGTGTGTTACATGGACTAGAGCTTTTAGCTTGGTCGCGTGTAACCGTGTTTATCTTATGATAATCTATATACTATAACAGGCAGTGAGTGTTTATTTCTCCCGTTTCCTATATTGTTATAATTCATAATTACACAGAGTAAAAGAGAGAATCCACACACTTATGTGAAGTGCTACGTATAATTACTTACACAATTAACGCGAAACCGCTTCAATCACCAAAATCATTTCCTTGTCACTAAAAGTGAACAAAATGCCTCCGACTTTGCTATTTATTAGGTAGAAAAACTCATTTGCTCGAGAAAAAGCAAATTCCAAGTGTAAGGGTATTTGATAAGGTATTATTTTATACACTTTTTGGGGCAATTTAACCCCCTAAATCATGTAAATATGCCCAAATATTGTACTTAATCATTTTTTTTGATGTTTTAGCATTTGGGAAGCATTTGGTGGTAAAACAAGTGACTTGGGCTCGATTCGAAAAGAAAGTAGACAAGAATGAAACTTTTCAAGATGCTGACTTTCATTATGACGCCTTCACCAAAAGTGCACAGAAAGTTAAGTTTTTAATTAAAGTTGTGACTTCTTAGTGCGTGGAGACAGCGTCAGAAATTACTCTTGACACCGTCTTAAGTAAAGAGTGACGGCGTCACCACGAATTGTGACGCCGTCACAATGGCCGACAAAGAGAAGCCTTTAGAAGATTCGATGGGCTGACGACGTCAGGAAACCCTAGCGACGCTGTCAGGACCCAAAATCTATATATAGAACCCTTTTTTTCATATTTGTGTGAAAAAACAATAGAGGAATAGTGGGATAACTTTGTAGCTGCTTATTTGGTCGAATTTTAAGGCTTTTTAACCCTTTTGGTACTCATTGTAACTCCGTGTTCAATTGAAGTGATGTTCTTAAACCCTTTTAATCATTCAGTATGTCTATGTGTTGTTTGGTTAATTATTTTTCGCTTTTAATTAACATGCTTGGCTAATTTTAAATAGTGTTTGCTTATGATTGCATGAAACCTAGTTTATTATCTCTTTTATTATTGCTTCTTGTTAGTGGTGTGCGCGTTAGGCATTAGAAAACTAGCTATTCGATCTTCATATCATAGCATAGACGTCTAGTGAAACGCGGTTAGGTTAGAGGATACCTGTGATTAGATCTTCATATCTAGATCACCATGGGGTGGATTCCAAATTAAGTATTTATTACGCGTGAATTTACTATTAGACGTGAGCGGTGTCTGCAGGTAACCACCGTCTAGGTTGTCACGTTGATAGCGAACTTGACCAACTCGCTACTATATTAGGGAATACTTACACATTACACTAACGATGGTGACGGGCAATAAAACTAGAGAGAACGACTAGGGAGTAGTGCATGATTAGGTGAACACATTTATTTTACCTTATGAGTTTGTCCGTCACATTACTTTTTTGTATAATTAGGAGTAGTATAATTTAGTAGTTTAATCAACCCCTTTTCAAAACCCGAGATTTTACTTGCTTTCATAAAATATAAAAACACAAAAATAATCTTTCCTCAATCTTTAGACCTTAGTAACATAAAATTCGAGCCTACCCAAACTATTCCCCTAGAGAACGATAACCCCCCCCCCCTTCTCCCGAGTCTTGCCTATACTACACTGAAACGGTTAGGTTCTCTGCCTAGGAGGGTTGTAAAACTTTTGCGTTTGCAACAATCCGCATCATAACCTATCTCTCTCGCTTTTAGCTTAATCGGTCCCACACTTTCCTCATAACAAGGCTTCTGCAAAGGTTTTTTAAGGTGTGTGTCTGATTGCTCTTTGGTGTATCTGGTATTGGAGAAACCGTTTGGTTCATGAGGTAGCTGAAAAACGTGCGTCGATCTTAAGCGAAAGACTGTTTTTCGAAGATTCAATCTCTGTCATTGCTATGGATATCAAGTAGGTGCCCTAAGAAAAATATTTCTTGGGACAATTGGATTCTAATGCATGATGTTTTCGGCATAGGCTAATTTGGTTTTTTTTCCTTTCTTATAGAGCACTTTGTGAGCTCTATTTTAGTTTTCTCCTTCTCTCGAGGAGCTTTGTTTCTTGTCTTCGTTTCTTTTGTTTTGTTTTAATAAAATGCCGCTTTTCCAAAAAAAAAATTCTAGTAAAAAACATACGCATTCCAAACACTCATATCATCGAGCCCCTTCATTCAGCATCATACTACATTTTTTCCGCTTCTCTCCATCATTTCACTCACTCACCGGACCTTGAAAAAGCCTACAATTCAACCAAAAAACGTATAATAAAATTGATAATATTATCATCATTAGCTGCAACCTTGTTAATCGAAAAGTTGGTGGTTATGAGAGTGGTTGTTTGAGTTGCAAAAGACCACCAGCAAAACACTCCCTCACCCGCACTGTTAATAACCTTTCGTTCGTCATCATGGGAGCTACGTGAAAGAAGAGGAGAATGAGGAAGTTGAAGAGGAAGCGCCAAAAGATGAGTCAGAGATCTAAGTAAATCTCAACTCAAGTTTGTTTTGGTGTATAATTACTAATTAGAGAGTTTTAGGTGTTCTAATAGGAAAATTGAGAGTGATGTGTAAATAACAGGAAAAAAAGTATAATCTATATTAGATTGACAAATTAAAGCAATACATTAAATACGTATATGCGCATATGACTGTGATACCAATGAAGGATTAAATCGATCAAAAAAAATTTATACTTCATAGAATTAGATAGCCGCACATCATGAATACTGCTAACATGAAGAACCAAGTCATGTATTAATGTTAACTTTTCTATCTTTAGATGACATTAAAGGGTTGTAACTTTATTTATTTTCAGCACTACATTTTGGGTTGTATGGTTAAATTTTATGTAAGAAAATGTCTAGAAGAACCAAACATTTGATATAACGCAATCACCAAGGCCATGGCAATGTTCGGATCGACTAGAGGCTGTACAACCAAATTAAAAACATCTCCCCCAAGTGAAACTCCAGTCTTGGCTTCTTTCCGCCGTATCTCTGCAACACAGCATCGCTTGTCATCATACACGACACAACATTTCTGAGTGTATGATCGTTCAATCTCATATATGACATTTCTATTATTGCTAACATTGTTATATGCAGATGATCCTGTTAGGCTCACATATGCGAGGGACTTGGTATTAAGACGGTTCAGATGTTTCTTCACTATAAACTGTGGTTTTACCAACGTTTCTCCTTCATACACCATCCAGCTATCCGATAGGCTTAACTTCTATTAATAACAATAATCACCTTCTTAGTAAATATATAAATAGTATGAAATGAAACCTTGCGATACATCACAAAAAAAGGAAATAATACCTTGCGACAGATGGTGTAAAGAGCGTGGCCTGAGGCATTCATGAGAACAATCTCACCATTTCCTCCTGCGATATAGTTGTCTACTCGATATACAAGGTTACCTTTTGAGTCATACACTGTGAACCCATCGCAATTAAACACAAGAGACTTCTTCCAAACTGTAAAGACAACAGGGTTCCATGTCGATGAGGATCCATGAACAGGAATAATTGTCTCTGGGTACACTTCCGTCATGACGAACAATAAAGAAGTTATGTAAAATAATGTGTATGCCGAGATTCAAATACTTGAGAATGTTTTACGGTTTTAGGTAGTTGATGAGGGAATAGGGAAGAGTCTTTGCATTGTTATATAATAAGCACTCAAATAGTGAATATATTCCGTCCAATGAATATTATTTACATGCATGATGTATAGTGGAGCAGTAGAATAGCACATGTGTTAATAGAATTTACATTTAAGTATGTAAAACGAGACCACTGAAAAATATAACCACGTTTTTATGTCTTTTAAACATGACTTACAATAAATTTTGGATTGAATGATATGCTAAAAAAATCGCATTGCCTTATTTGAAAAACAAATTTTACTCCTTCCGTCACTACAACATTCGCCGCTTGCCCCGGCGACATGAGATGTCGCCGGGGTAAACTATCACCGGTGAGATGTCGCCGGGGTAAACTATCACCGGTGACATGTCCCCGGGGAATGGATGCTGAGTAAGGCTCCAAGGGGATTCATTCCCCGGCTCTTTGCCTCGGCGACAACTATAGGCCCACACATTTTTCGGTCAACCAAAACCTCGGGTCGTCAAAGATATTCCCCGGCGACATGTCGCCGGGGATAGTTTTGTCATTAGTTAACTAAAGTAATTAATTAATTAATTAATTAATTAATTTAATTAAATAATTCAAACTCACCTGGGATTATTTCGTTAATAGTTGACTAGTCAATGGGTGACTAGTTAATTGTTGAATCGTCAAAGGTTATCCCCGACGACATGTCGTCAGGGAATGTTTTGTCAACAGTTGTGATGCAGGGCATGTTCGAGCTCCAACTCCTATGGCTTAGCCGTCGGTTCTTCGGTCAACACGTGAAGTCAAGTGTTTAATTATTTTGAAGAGATTGAAGGGGAAAATGACAATTTATAATTGTCAATCTATCTTTTTTAATGTTATTATTTTTGTTAAAGATATGTTTAGATTTTAGGAATTGATTAGTTTCTTTATTTGAAAGTCAAAGATTGTGTTTGACTTTCTTACCCTATAAATGTAATAGGTTTAGGTGTTGGAAAAGAAGATGATGAGTTTATAAAATAAGAGTGTTTCTCTTGAAGTCCCGGTTGGGCACCCTTTGAGGGTTTATCGAATTCCTTGTTCTTTGTTATTTGTGTGGTTTCTTGCATTCACAACGATAATTCGCCATCAAGTGGTATCAGAGCTCAGGAATCTCGAGATGTCTGCACCAAGAAGAGATCGCCTACACCAACACCGTCGATTCGCCGCCGGAGGCAACGGTAACGATGAACGCGATCCCCGCGACGTCGAGATTGAAAGACTTCGTGAACGGGTTCGTGAACTTGAAATACAACACGAGATCAGGCAGATCCGGAAAAGGATCCGAGAGCTCGAGTTAACCGGGAATGAGGAGCATCCTCCTAATGGCGACATTATCTATGATTACCCTCCCGCGTATGATGAATATGAGGATGAGGAATGGTATTCTTGGATGACCGGTGCCGGAGTTACTTATGATCCAACTGGTGTGAAAATACAGGATAGTCTCCAAGGTGGTCAAGCGGTTGACTTTGTTGACCTAGATTTTATCGACTCTGCGGAGCATCTGATAGAAAAGAAATATGGTGATGGTCCCACGGTGGTGACAGGTGGTCCTGTAGCCTCCATGGCAACCCTTCCGTTCGTGCCGGAAGTACAGCGGAGAAAAGGTGACGAAGCTTCAAATTGTGGACCACAAGATCAAATGGGAAGAAAAGATTATGAGGGGCCAACTACTACTTTGGATGTGCTTAAGTCACTATCGTCAAAAATTGCTACAACAAAGTGTGTTGGAGCTGAGCTATTTGAGCGGTTTAATTTGATAGCAAACAGTGATCGGTTCAATGCTCCCTACGACCCAGGTGGTACAGGTCTCGTACCGGGCGAGACGACCCGTGAGGTTTTATTGTCTTTCCGTGTTATGGTGGTGCTAGGATTAGTATAAATAGGGATTTGGTGTTTTGTGTAAAAAGTAGTTTTTAAGAATTGAATAAAGAATTTCTCTCGAAACAGTTTTGTTTCTTGTTCATTCGGTTGGCCGGAGAACAACGCCGTCGATTGTTACTTGGTTGGCCAAGAACGATTGCCGCTAGGGTTACGCCTAGGTTTATCCTTTTTACCCACTCGTATACGAATCCGTATCAAGTGGTATCAGAGCTCAGGAATCTCGAGATGTCTGCACCAAGAAGAGATCGCCTACACCAACACCGTCGATTCGCCGCCGGAGGCAACGGTAACGATGAACGCGATCCCCGCGACGTCGAGATTGAAAGACTTCGTGAACGGGTTCGTGAACTTGAAATACAACACGAGATCAGGCAGATCCGGAAAAGGATCCGAGAGCTCGAGTTAACCGGGAATGAGGAGCATCCTCCTAATGGCGACATTATCTATGATTACCCTCCCGCGTATGATGAATATGAGGATGAGGAATGGTATTCTTGGATGACCGGTGCCGGAGTTACTTATGATCCAACTGGTGTGAAAATACAGGATAGTCTCCAAGGTGGTCAAGCGGTTGACTTTGTTGACCTAGATTTTATCGACTCTGCGGAGCATCTGATAGAAAAGAAATATGGTGATGGTCCCACGGTGGTGACAGGTGGTCCTGTAGCCTCCATGGCAACCCTTCCGTTCGTGCCGGAAGTACAGCGGAGAAAAGGTGACGAAGCTTCAAATTGGGTGATGGAGCCTCATGCAAATAATGATACAGTGGATTTAGGTTTATATGTGAAGAATGATTTTTTTAACAAAATTGGTCTAGTGGATTGTGGACCACAAGATCAAATGGGAAGAAAAGATTATGAGGGGCCAACTACTACTTCTTTGGATGTGCTTAAGTCACTATCGTCAAAAATTGCTACAACAAAGTGTGTTGGAGCTGAGCTATTTGAGCGGTTTAATTTGATAGCAAACAGTGATCGGTTCAATGCTCCCTACGACCCAGGTGGTACAGGTCTCGTACCGGGTGAGACGACCCGTGAAGTTAAGTTGTTTAGGCGGGTAATGGTGACAATAATAAATGGGAGTCGGGTTGATGTTCCATTTGACCCAGGTGACTTTGCTCCGAAGGCAAAACTCGAGGACGAGTTTTTTCGAAGAGGGGGAGAATGATGCAGGCGATCTGGACTGACCCGGTGATCTGACCCGACCCGACTCGCGAGAAGACCCACATGGAAAACAATTATGGGGATTATTATCTATGACTTAATATTCCAAGTTTATCTTTATTTTAGTAATAGAATAATAACCAATTGTTATTTGATTAGAAAAGCATTTAATTTCTAATCAATTACATATTTAGGAATAGGAAAGTCAAATCAATCTTTATTTAGATTGATTAGGTTTTAATGTCTTTCCTTATTTTAGTGGTGCTAGGATTAGTATAAATAGGGATTTGGTGTTTTGTGTAAAAAGTAGTTTTTAAGAATTGAATAAAGAATTTCTCTCGAAACAGTTTTGTTTCTTGTTCATTCGGTTGGCCGGAGAACAACGCCGTCGATTGTTACTTGGTTGGCCAAGAACGATTGCCGCTAGGGTTACGCCTAGGTTTATCCTTTTTACCCACTCGTATACGAATCCGTATCAAGTGGTATCAGAGCTCAGGAATCTCGAGATGTCTGCACCAAGAAGAGATCGCCTACACCAACACCGTCGATTCGCCGCCGGAGGCAACGGTAACGATGAACGCGATCCCCGCGACGTCGAGATTGAAAGACTTCGTGAACGGGTTCGTGAACTTGAAATACAACACGAGATCAGGCAGATCCGGAAAAGGATCCGAGAGCTCGAGTTAACCGGGAATGAGGAGCATCCTCCTAATGGCGACATTATCTATGATTACCCTCCCGCGTATGATGAATATGAGGATGAGGAATGGTATTCTTGGATGACCGGTGCCGGAGTTACTTATGATCCAACTGGTGTGAAAATACAGGATAGTCTCCAAGGTGGTCAAGCGGTTGACTTTGTTGACCTAGATTTTATCGACTCTGCGGAGCATCTGATAGAAAAGAAATATGGTGATGGTCCCACGGTGGTGACAGGTGGTCCTGTAGCCTCCATGGCAACCCTTCCGTTCGTGCCGGAAGTACAGCGGAGAAAAGGTGACGAAGCTTCAAATTGGGTGATGGAGCCTCATGCAAATAATGATACAGTGGATTTAGGTTTATATGTGAAGAATGATTTTTTTAACAAAATTGGTCTAGTGGATTGTGGACCACAAGATCAAATGGGAAGAAAAGATTATGAGGGGCCAACTACTACTTCTTTGGATGTGCTTAAGTCACTATCGTCAAAAATTGCTACAACAAAGTGTGTTGGAGCTGAGCTATTTGAGCGGTTTAATTTGATAGCAAACAGTGATCGGTTCAATGCTCCCTACGACCCAGGTGGTACAGGTCTCGTACCGGGTGAGACGACCCGTGAAGTTAAGTTGTTTAGGCGGGTAATGGTGACAATAATAAATGGGAGTCGGGTTGATGTTCCATTTGACCCAGGTGACTTTGCTCCGAAGGCAAAACTCGAGGACGAGTTTTTTCGAAGAGGGGGAGAATGATGCAGGCGATCTGGACTGACCCGGTGATCTGACCCGACCCGACTCGCGAGAAGACCCACATGGAAAACAATTATGGGGATTATTATCTATGACTTAATATTCCAAGTTTATCTTTATTTTAGTAATAGAATAATAACCAATTGTTATTTGATTAGAAAAGCATTTAATTTCTAATCAATTACATATTTAGGAATAGGAAAGTCAAATCAATCTTTATTTAGATTGATTAGGTTTTAATGTCTTTCCTTATTTTAGTGGTGCTAGGATTAGTATAAATAGGGATTTGGTGTTTTGTGTAAAAAGTAGTTTTTAAGAATTGAATAAAGAATTTCTCTCGAAACAGTTTTGTTTCTTGTTCATTCGGTTGGCCGGAGAACAACGCCGTCGATTGTTACTTGGTTGGCCAAGAACGATTGCCGCTAGGGTTACGCCTAGGTTTATCCTTTTTACCCACTCGTATACGAATCCGTATCAAAGTATCTTTTTAT
Organism: Tanacetum coccineum; assembly: GCA_026074375.1. Lineage (NCBI taxonomy): Eukaryota > Viridiplantae > Streptophyta > Magnoliopsida > Asterales > Asteraceae > Tanacetum > Tanacetum coccineum. Next base: position 24,612 of record BQNB010096505.1, read on the forward strand.
GCGATTTGCCCCTTTGTATTTCATTTCAATTCAATCAATGAAATTACTAACAGAATTCTGTTATCATTGTGTGTAAAGTGTGTAATATGTATTTTCATTTCACCATTGTCATGCAATTAGACACTTAAATTTGTTAAGGTAGTGCGAGACAAGAAATCTCATTTCAAAGAACAAAGAGAAGGATATAGGAAAAATCTTAACTATAATCAAGAAAAAAGGTAAAAGTAAAGCAAGGAAGAACAACAATGAATATGAAGGTGATGACGATCAGTTGTATTCACTATCTCAAGGTGATTCTGAAGATGATGAATCTGTTTCCATGTATAGACTTGGTCTCTTGAGGCTTCATTGGGCATCACTTTATATGAAAAACTGACTCGCTTAGAAAATGTTGTGTTTAATGATTTCGATTCGAGTTGAGCAACAATGACAAACCACTTCCCTTTTATGAACAAGGTGGTAAGCTTTTTACTTTGTAAGCGATCAAGGTGCACATATTTGTAAATTGTAATCTAGTTGTTTCATCAATTCCGGCTCACGTTGTTTCAAAAATCTACTTTAGTTCAAAGTTCATATGTGTTTTTTTTTAATAAGATACGATTAGATTGAAATATAAACATCAAAACAACGTTTACAATAAGATGGCGGGCAAACGAGCAACAAGCTGCGCCGCAACCTCTTTTTGGATGGCAAAACCAATCCTACTAAAAATAAAGTTTTGTGTCTTAGGGGTCGAAAAATTAATTTGCACAACCCGTTGAACCCTATTCAAAAACTCCTCTGCTTCCGGTGCTAGAAAACCAAATGTATCAAAAGCAAAAGGGATAAACACGTGTTGATTCTCTAAACAAGCTTTCTCGTGTTTAGCAACTTTGCTCGATTCCGCTTTCAACGCAGCTTGTCCTGCAACAAACCCATTTGTGTTTTATTAGGGAGTTTCGTTGTTTAATTTTAAAAACTACTGTAGTTAATTTGTTTGTATCCGAGTTTTGGAAAAGT